>JAHZNB010006479.1:0-10609 GCA_027744295.1 Callyntrura guangdongensis
TACAACACTTTTACTTCTTGATGCATTCCCTTCATTTCTTTTATTAATCCATGCACCTGTCAGCCTGTCAAACCATTTTGCCAATTTAGAGGTTGTCCATTAAACCTAGGTTTCATTTCGTTGCATTCCTAGATACTACTATTATACTGGAATTCCAAAGATATAACATACCTATATTGAAAGTGTTGGGGGGGGACGAGAAAATGTTTATTGGAAATGTGGGGTACCTTGAGACACGGTTTCCAGATATTACGTGATATTTACATTCAACATTACTCGACAGGACTGGCTGTGATAACTGGAGAAGAATCTGAAGGCAACTACGAGGATAATGTAGACATGTCTGATGGTGAGTAGATATATTCCCATTGCGAAAATATTTCGGGAATGCTTTAATGGAACCGGCCCAATATAATAATCTGTAGTCACAAGATTAAAAAAGAGAGCCAAGAACAGTGTTTATTTACTACTGAATAAGAATTCTGTGGTTAATGAGATTGTCTTCTTGTCTGTCTGTCTGTCTGTCTGTGTATCTGTAAACACGATAACTTTTGAACGCCAAGGAATTATAAAATCTTCTTTTCGGCAATCAATAAATATGCTTGATAGCTTTTATGAGTTAGATGGGGTTTAGGGGATGGCAACCCGCTTGGGGTCACAATTTATTTTCAAATGACAACCATAACTGAAACTTGGTATACAGATGCATAATGAATAGTTATGACGTTTTGTAAAGTTTCGCCCAAAATGGTTGACCCCTGTGACCCCCAGGAGCGCCCCATAAAATCATCAAATAAAAAAAACGACTTGTACAGTTTTGAAGTATAAAAATATTTTTTATTAACATCTACATCACATCTGATTGGAATTCGCTTCTAAATCTTTTTATCAAGGGCGTTTGTACATACAGATTTTGCTATTTTGCTATATTGCCGTTTACCTCAGTCGAAAGGCAAGCACGAGTCCCAATCAGCAGCCTCCCAATCCGTCGGTGGCGTATTAAACAGCGAGAACGCTGGAGGAAACCGTCCCTCCTGTCGTACCTTTCCAGCGACTTGTTCCATCTCCACTTTCGTAACACTCCAGGTGACTCAAGTCCCCAATTTTTACAAGCTTCCGACAATTGTCTACTAAATGCTCCAAGGATTCTTTGGTGAGACGGCGCGCAGGTCGGATGGTGATATCCTCCAGATTGACCGCAAGTCGGGGATTCTCCACAAAACATTGCACGAGAGAGTCGTGATTAAGCAGCATCACAGGGGCGGGGTCTTCTCCCTCATTTCCAAACTCTTCCTGATAATCTGTGTGATTGTAGTGTACCCTCCGGAGGGAGGCACAGTACCGGAGTAAGATTACCACCTGTTGGGAACAATGCGACCAGACCAACGCCGTGTGGAGATGAGGCAGGTAGCCATTTGGTGGAACTAACGCAGCGTCCAATTCTCCTTCCAGAACTCCCCGAAAATATTCCAGATTAGGAAACCTTTCCGCCAGAATATCAACGGGGACACGCGGTTGAACGAACGGATTTTGACACGTTAAGGAATAAACCGGCGTGGTTATCGAGGTCACCACAGTTCCGTCTATTTTGAGTGCCATGCTCACGTACCCCGTTTGGATTTGTCGCACGAGGCATATATGAATTGCCGTTTCTTCTGACGCGGCTTCAATTGGGTTGTTCCCGGTGGGGATCAAGTTATCCGGGCGGTAAAACTGTAACTCCAGATCTATCAAATTCCTTATATTTCTCAGGAAAAAAATCAAATGAAAAATGTTACGCACACTAATAGCAAGTATGAACTCCAACACTGTGGTGCCCAATTCGGTTACATCGGGACTTCTAACCCGTGGTTCGAATTTTATCCTGCTGATTTTCATAAGAGGCCACATGGTGTGGAAAAAGGCGTGCTGGATGTTATTACAAACAAAATCACAACCTTCCCAGGTGACCTGGGTGCCGGTGAGAATCATGGTTTCCAGGCTGGCACCACACGCATTCTTTTCGAGCTCTTCTCTGACAACAACAGTTCTTGTCATTCCTCCTGCCATGATGCGAGTTCCATACTGAAGAGGCTGCCGATTTGGAGGTCGTTTCAACAGCAGCTGATGAAGACCTACATCACTCACTGCACAACTGTGACTGACGTCCAAGTGCCTCAAGACGGGACAATGGAGACCCAAAATTCGTAGCGTATGGTTGTCCGCTCCCTCCAGAATGACCACCCGAGTCAGGTGTGGAGCTCGAGCTAAAATATGCGGCAAGTTGGTAGCCTTCAAGGTATCCCTTGCAACTGCCACGGAAATCTCCTGGAGACTTTTCACATCCTTCGTCCACAACAGCGTGGTGTACAATTGTGCCAGCTGGTCTTTGCTCAAAGGTCGCAGGGGGTAAAAGGGGTACCATCTAGCAGCGGAATTTTTAGCGTCGTCGTCCAATTCAAGGTCAATAGCGTACCGCAAGTTACCCACCAAATCTACCTTGCCATTAACCACCTTATCGAAAGGACGAAACATGGAGAGCACAGCCAGCTGGGTTTCCCCATCCTCCATGTTGGCTGACGCCATTTCCCGGAGTCGTAGAAGAAGCGGGGTTGGCAACGACGTGGAAAAGTAGTCTTGGAGGGCTTTCTTCCTTCTGCTGTTTCGACCTATATTGGCGCATACCGATGACACGCATTTGATCACCGCTGTAAGAGAGAGGTCGATTAAAGATAAGCAGCCGTTCGAGGGAGATTGGTCCCCCCACCCAACGCCAACTCGTCGTTTCTCGAACTCGGGAACGTTTGCCATTGACAAGTATTAGAAGAGAAACAAATGAAAATGTTTCATAGGGAAATTCCAGTGTGAGATCACAATTATGTAAATTAGTTTTTATTTCACAAAAAATGGCTGAGGGAAGTTAATCATGTGGTGTGGAGCGAAGCTAAATTAAAATATTTGTGTAATCATTATGACGTCATTGACGGAGTCAGAAAATTACGCCGAAAAGATTTAATTTTACGCAGTATTCAGCAAGATAACAAATAAAAATGTGAGAAACCTTAGCATTTTATGAAGCCCTTAATTTGACCAAATTCATTTAATCCACCGTCTAGACTCATTTAAAGGTAAGGACATTTACGTATTTCACATTTTATCAATAAAACTGACATCAACTCCTCCCCAAATCCATTTCTGAGGTTGACGCTTCTCACTCCCCCTCTCAGGTTCAAAATCGGGTACGTTGCTTGACACATAAAAGTCGGATCTCCAATGCATCTTTCGTCTTGCACGGAAAATCGAATGAGGGCGAGCTCCGGAGCGAACACACGAAAGGAAAATGTTTCATTCCAGAAGGGATTCAGTCTATTTCTTCCTGATGATATCCATTACATTTAAAGAATGACAGGTTATAGTATAAAATTAAATTTTATTCTCCCTCCTCCCCTACTCCAAAACCAAAGAAGATCTTACTTGCGCACTTTGTGCGGTGTTTTGTTGAGTCAAAGTTGGCTTTGTCAAATGCGGCTCCATACAGTTCAATATTGACAAAGGGATTAGCTATTCGTTTCCTACTGCATTCCAGATGACGCGCAGAAATGACCGTTATTTTAACCATGAGCTTGTCGTTACCCTCCTTAATAAAATCCAGTAAGGTGTTTGGATTGCAGCCTTCTTTCAGCAAGTAATCTGGTTTCAGAATATACCCACTGCCACCGTTGTCTAAAAATTTCTTAATTAATTAAATTAAATTATTAAATTAACTTATTCATTAATTCAAAAGTAATTAATTCAAAGTTCAAAATTAATTCAAAATTACGCCGTGGTTGAGTTGCATCGGTTTATCTACAGATAAGAAAAAAGGGGCATTGTATGAGAAAACCCAAATATTTATATGTGGCGTGTCCCACGCCACCCACGCAAGCGTCCAACTTTACACAAAACGTGGAAAAATTACCTGGGGTTTGATAGTTCAATGCTACCATTTGGCAGCCCGCATTCCACAAAGGAGTGGGGTCGTAATTGGAAGAATATAATCGTGTCGCCGTTGGGTAGACTCGGCTGAACTGCACCTGCAATTAGCAGCAATAAAAAGTCTGGGATTACTAACCAGATAAATACAATGCGTGGGTGGATGATATTTACAGAATTATTCTGACACAAACCTGATGATACATAATAAAGTGGCTAGGATTCAATGTCATTGTCTTTGTCGCCATTTTTTCTGGGAAACTGTGCATTTCATTAAATGTCCTGGCCTTTCCTCTTATCATCCGATATTTGGTGGTTCGCGCGTACACCGCCAATTTTGTCAGGTCTTCCGAGATTTTATGACGTCTGTTTGGCGACGCTGCTTCCGAAGCCCGGGGTCGACCTTTGGTCACTTCATTAATGACCTGCTTCCATTCATTCGCCTCTTCAATGGTTGCAGTGGCGGCGTGGATCAAAGTCTGCCCGTTTATAATCCGTACCAAATGGGGCAACTCGACGTGTCCCGAATTTCTCACAATCTCTGCACAATTCACGCTGAACTCCAAGTCCAAACAAAATTGATCTGTTGTGTCCGGCACGCTTCCGGCGAATCCAGACGAGAGCAGTTCAAAATCAGCAAAGTTTTCAGGGGCCCATTCCTCCGTGTAGGAATGATGTCGCGGGCCAGCCCTTCTTGACAACGGATTCAAGTGTCCATGTGAAGTACTGTAGGGACGGACCTTGCTCGCAGGTCGCAGGGGGGAGGGTGAAGGGGGATATCTGTTTAACGGTATCGTGTAAGCGCCAACACTGGAGGAGCGTGGTCTTTCCGGTAACCTAAGAAAATGCAGCCGGTCATTTGTCAAGATGACCTTGAACGGCTCCCAGCAGGCATTTCGAGAGTTTTTACAAAATAGCACGCCCCTTTTCCTCGTTTCCAGGTAAGAAAATTTGTCCCCTCCTCCAGTCTCCAACTCTGTACAGGTACACGAGACATGGTCCAAGTTATTTTTGATAACCGCTTTGCACTTCACCAAAATTTTGTACTTTAGTTCTTCCGGGGAGGGAAGTTCCGTTTCGTCGTCGCGACAGGGGTGGGACACGAGTTGGTCTTCAAAGGTGTCATGAAGCATCTGAGCTAGCACCTGTGATTTAAATTGGTCCCCGGTTAAGTATCTAAACCATTTCAAGGTTAAATATGATAACAATTCATGCATTTACATCAGGGGCTAAACATACAGCACGTCACGTTATTTTTGAGACCCGCCACAATATCACACTTTTCCACGCGAGCGAGGTAAACTGAACATTTGTGGTGTCATGCTTTCATAATGACCTCGTCCCCTACTCGCCAAAGTTAGCTTCATACTATATGAACGGCACCTTAATAACATTGCAAAAAGTAATAACTTTACGTGTTGTGCGAGGATGCAATCCAGTAATGGGACAGCGGTTTCGTCATGTCTTGGTAAACAGCAGAGCATTCTGGCTTGCCCAGGTCGTTGTCGTCAGAATACAACAAGTTTTCTGCCTGTGTGGACCCAGGAGTAGTGTGATAATACGAAATATGGAAAAAAACGTTGAGGTCATGGCTAATTCGCCAAAATTTTGTACCACATGAATATAAAATGGTAAATGACTGTGTGGTAATTCCATTTAGGTACGTATTTAAGCAGTAAAAGCGTCTAACCTCAAATGCGGTCAAATAAGGTAAATTTTGCACTGGGTCGAGACAAGCATTCTCAAAATGGTGGTCGTATTGTTCCAAATCGAGAAGGTTTACTTTTTGCACTTCCAGGAGAAACTCGGAATATTCCTGTTTGAACAGCTTGCCGTTTCGAACATACTTGGTGAATACGACATCAAATACCTGGAAAAGTATACGAGAGAAGATAAAAAAATGACTGGAGGTACTCAACCTGGAAGGAACGTTTTTATGCGTAGATGGATTAACTAGAACGCCGCTTGTATTCCTTTCAATAGGTTATTATTTCAAATCAAGTCAGGTCAATACAAAAACGTCAAAAGGGTGATACAGAATTTATGAATGTGGTAGTACGCGCTAACGTGACCAAAATTTTGAAGACCTACTTTTGAGCTGTGAATAACCACTTTAGCGACTTTTATCACGTCATGACCAGACACGCTCAGCTTCATCCTTGTCGACTGCTCTGGATCGATGTCCACATTCATGTTTTTTAGGAATTGGGCTCGGCTCACTTTGACGCCCATGTTTTTCAACATGTTACATGCCTTTGTGACGGTTACCCTGCGGTGTAAAGAATTTTGTAAATGATATCGTGGTCATTGTGGGCTTCCAACTTGAAATGAGGTAAATCTCATGTTAACCGAACAGCTTTATGTGTACAAATAAAATACAAAGTGGTAGACTTAAATTGGATTGGTAATTAAGATTAACAAGATTAACTAACGTTCCTGTTGAGCTGAACAGCGAGTACTCCTTCATTAGCCAGGCATCCAAACGAGTAAGGTAGGGTAGTCGAGTGCCACACGAGACCAAATTTTTCAGCAATTCCTTCCATGAGTAAGCCGTTTCTTCAGTCAAAACTAAAACAAATAATCTAAGGTTAAATTCAGTTATAACTTGGGCGTATGGATGGAGCTAGAGTTAATTAAACTCAGAGTTAAAAAACGACTGAATGTTTAGATTAGTGCAATTAAAAGGGTATAAATGTTTCATACATTCGACTGGCAACTGCTTCAGAACAAAGTCATAACCGTAGAGAATTGTGACACAACGTCTGTCCCTGCATGATGCATCAAAGAGGGGACTAGATGAGAGTCCAGAACGGATTTCTTTTATTTCCTGGATATTCACTGCAAAGTGCAAATTGGGTGCAAATTGCAATCAGGCCGGCTTTCTATATTTCTGAAATGGCGCCCTCGAAAATTTTTTGCTCTTTTTTGTCAATTTTTATTTTCTCTTGTACCATTTCTTATTATCATCAAGTCTCATTTGAATAAAATTAATGATAGACACGTAAACGATAGACGATAGATGATACGGAAAAGTGAAAATTATGCAAATTATTTAATGCTAGTGTAAAACTTACAAGAGATATAAAGAATAAAAGTAAGAAACGTAAAATTATGCGAATTGAGAAGCTCATTCCACTTGGTAAAATTCCCTCTTTATCAACAAGGTTTTCTATTTTAAAAAAAATCGGGGGCGCCATTTTATAAAATAAATATACCTGGCTCGTTTTATTTCTAAAATTAAAAACTCTTACTGCACGTATCCAGCACCCGCTTTTCTCCCTTTCTAAACCAGCACGTGAGCTCCAAAAGTGGCACCTGAAAATCCAACGTCACATGTTTTCTATCCTTATTCTTCCCAAATTTCGTCACGGTTGGGGTTCCAAGCAGATCAAATTGCTCCAAAATTGTTTCCATTTTTAAGAGCACTACCACTACTCCTGCTTGTGTTTTGAATGGTGGTCACAACAATCTCCACTCTCCTTAAATTTTTTTGGAATTAAAATAAGTTCTCGTTGTGCCATCCCGTAATAATAGTCACTCTGTTCCATTCTATCTTTTTAAAACTGAGCTGGAGCTTGATTACCAAAAAAAAAACATTGTTTGCTTGATAATTAAATGCACAACCTTTGCTACGTACAAATAAGATGACTCACAAATGACCAAAAAAAACATTGTTTGCTTGATAATTAAATCCACAACCTTTGCTACGTACAAATAAGATGACTCACAAATGAGTACGACAGTGATGGTGCTTGCACCAAATACACCAAGCGATTCTATACCGAAATTATTTTGCTAGGATTATCATCATCACTGTTATCAATCCCAAACGTTGTAGACAACTGAATGTGAATCATGATGGAATTTACTACTTACATTGACATTGTCGTTGGTCGTCTTCGACTGTGACCTCTGACCGTTATCACTACTTTTTTACCGAATTTAAATCCTGTTGTGTAATTTGCTGGTGCACAAAGTCAAAGTCTATTACAGATATTGTTCAACGAGAGAGAGAGAGAGAGAGATGCAATTGGGTCGTGAACACACACCAACTCTGGAGTCTGATAATTGAAGTCGCATTGTTACATTGTCGTCGTAATTCTCTTTATCAAAACAAAAGTTTGAAGCGATAAGGATATAAAACTGATAAAAAATTTAACTTCCACGTCATTCATTCTCTCATCTTTCCAAGAATAACCAAAAGTTTTCCGTGTAAACCCCATTCATACACAAACTATGGAACGTGCACAACAAATGTAGCGCTTATTATGTCAAAATATTTAATGTGATTTAAACATATCTATTAACTATTAAATTAACCACAATACGGCAAACTTCTAGTCGCTATTGTACCACACAAAAAATAATGTTTTGCAAAACTACTCTTGCCTTGCCTTACGTTGTATAATGATGCGTGTTTTTTTGCTTAAACTTTCCTGTGGCAAAAAGTATTTGCTTCAAATGTATAAGTCGCCAATATTGTCACATCAAATCATGCCATCATATTGTTTTAAAGGTCGTGGACCGTAACATAGTTGAAGGAAATTTAAAAAGTGAGTCAGAGTTTTTGTAATAAAAATTTACTCAAAATCTCCAAAGATGATTGCATCCTCTAAATTTATTATTCTTATTTATCACATAATTTATTTAATTTAATTAAGCTACACACGTATTCACTTAAAAATATTAATTTTTGTACTTTGTCAGATAGATGAACGTTGTATTATTTTCGTCTTCAAATCCGGAAAAGCCGTCATTGAAAATTCGGGAATGTCATTCTTCGTTGCGAAGCCAGATTCGGGAGGCGATCGAGTACAGCATGGCATTCGTAAGATACAAAACCTGCAACAGGTTCAAACCCAAGGTCAAGCTCAAAAGTAATACATCAACATGACATAATGAACACCATGAAATATTTTTTTTCGGCACATACAAATGCAATGTAATGATCCAGAAAGTAAGGCGGGTAGTACGGCTCCTCAAACTTCAAATTTTTCGTGTTATGAATTTCCTCCCTGCATCGCATCGTATTACAATTAAACGCTTGAATCCTTTGAATAGACATGACATCACAAAAAGCGGCCGCCACGGATAAAATGCAGGCCAGAACGTGAATCCTTTGATTCTATTCACACAAAAAATATATCAACGGTCAATAACGGTTTTCCTTATCCAACCAAAAAAAACTTTTTAAAAATCCTATTTTTTACTCACAACTCTTTCCCAAATGAGTTCACACCGCACCTCCAGAAATAAATAGAGAAGAATGTTGAACACCATCGAAATGGCTACCGTACAACCGCCAAAAGCGATGGAACACAGCGTGTAATTTGAGATCTTGTAGCCACTAAAGTCAGCACTCCTCATTCGCGAAATCATTAGCAACTCGTCTGGATCATTGGGATCCAGTTTCGAGGGCTTGTAGCCTCGAGTCATCAGAGCAATCGAGAAGGATCCCAGGATCATGGCGACAATACGAATAAGTCCCGCTCGACCCGCGAAGTAAGAGACGTCACTCCGAGTGGTTAGTTTCGTTAGGCGACTGTGCCGAAGAATGTCACTTTCCAGCTGGTACACCAACGATGGTTTTTCCCCACGAGGATCCTCCATTTTAACATCAGGAACGACTCCGCACAACAAATATCACTGTATTTCCCTTCTTTCAAGGTCAACTCCCAAAACGGCTCAATCTCACGATGCCCCAAATTATTCAACTTTTCCAAAAATAGCGAGCCACACTGTCTAACTGTTTATTTTATACGCCGGTTACAAGGGAAACTACTTCCTAATATTTCTTTAAAAAATATTTTTGATTTCCTCCATGCCTTCCTCCATCCACTTTCCTCCAAGCACTCACAAAGACAACAGAAAAGCATACAAGCCGACAACAAAACGCCACCGAGAAATGGCCAACGTGCCTATATTTTTTTATCCTGTCATCAACTTTTTTCGTTCAACGCTCCCCTTTTCCTGCTCCTTCCGTCCCACAAGTTATCATTTTCCCCACTTGAGAGTAAACAAAGAGAAAACTCGTATACGCCATCCAAGTAATATTTATTGTGTGTCAACTCCCAGTTTATAGGTCGCAATCGTAATCTTGAAAACGGCGAAAAGGACAAAACACAAAAATAAACAAAGTCGCAATAATAACGTATATACAAGTCTATCTAACTGTAACCGTCACATATGTCTAACCGTATACAATATTATAATATGCCAAATGTGTACACATCCAAAACAATTTCACTTACTTTTACTTTTGCTCTCCGTTGTTCCGTTTTCTCTCTTCCTGATAGTAAAAAAGGATCGATAATTTTTTTAGTCGTTAGACTTTCTCTCCAGCTTGTTGAGTTGAAACTTTATTACTAATTAAACGGTTTCACTCTTTTTACGGTCTGCCTCATGAAATCAAGCAAAATATGATGATGAGCGATGACTTTGGCAATGATAGTCTCTCAGTTAAAACGGCAGGACAACATGGCCTACTACTGCATTCCGACCGTTTATTGGATTTTTACTGTTTTTATGACAGGGAGGCTTTATTGCAACTGGAAAATGAGTTCAATGCAAAAAAAGCGAATGATTACATTTTTTTCTCTGGCTCGTCGTTGGGAAAATTGCTAAAATAAAAATCGAATAAAATTGATGTTTTTAGTCT
>JAHZNB010006480.1:0-15695 GCA_027744295.1 Callyntrura guangdongensis
TACAGATACGAAATACGAGCAATAATAAATTGTTATTAAATTTCGTCATTCATAATCATCAATATGTATACAATAAATAGATAATATGATATGCAAATATGATTAGTTAACTTCGAGTGAATCTGCGTGAGGGAGCCAACGACAAAGAGACATTTCATTTAACTGCATGTCAAAAACTGAACGAGGTTCGGAATTTTCAGGGCGAAATTCTTTTGGAACAGATACTTCGCACAGAAGGAGTTGCTGCAATAATACAGAACATCAGTCAAAGTTATTGTTGTTGAGTGGAGTGGAACGAATGTATAATATTGTACATAACGTGACATCTGTCGCTTTCTAACATACCTTTGCTAGATGAGTTGCAAGTCGCTGCCATGCGGCCAATTCCAACCACGTTGGCTTTGGTTTCCCAGGTTCGAGAACATGAACAACATACGTGGCATGATTTACCTGAGGTCCGCCTTCGTACAACACTAATCAGAATAATAAAAAAACAAATTAAACTATCCGATATAGACGGTGTAGATGCGTATTAATTTCAATATTTTTGGTTTTGCACCTAATAAAACAAATTTAAATCTTACCATATGAAGCTCCATAATTGTCGCCGGATTTAGGCACCCAATTTTTCCCTCTGTAATAATGATATGCAGCATACTGTGTCGGAAACTTTGGATCAGCAGTAACCAGGTTTTTCCAGCACTGACGGTAGTCTACAGATTGTCCTTGTACATTATAAATTGCGAGACAACCGACACCAAAACTGAGAAATATTGCTTCTTCAGGCATTAAGAGTAGTTTTTCTTCCTCTAACAAGTGAGTATTAATCTTCGGAATACCAGAACCACATTCTGAACCACTATCCTCTTCCGTGTGACTATTGTTATGAAAATCGTTATTTACGTTAGTTGCGGTTGTTGTGGCGCCTGTAGCGGAATCCTTGTTAGGGATCCACATCGTCATCCACGCTCATCTCACTACTTGTACGGTGTCGACTACAAGTGGAAGTAGCTACAAAACCGGGTGGGTTGGAAGTAACACTCTCGATTCCAACAACTGGAAATGTTTTAGACTCCTGAGAAATGTGAACACATAATTCCGGTCCAGAATGGGAGGATTCAACGTCTACCCGAATTCGTTTTGCTGGACTAGTGGTGAAATACTTAAAAGGAGATCCACTTGACATTCCATTGGGCAATCCTTCCGTCATACTAGACGCAAACTTTTTCCTGAAATACGACCTATGAGCGAAAGAAGTGTTATCATAACTTGGACCACGAAATGTTAGACTACTTGTTCCAAATGCACCCTGTGGAAACATACAATATACAATCAATCGTTAGATAATATCTGAATCTCAAAACTTAAAGATTTTGCGGCGGCAAGTTACGTATTTATGTCTGTCCATTATTGTCTTACATTGAAATGCAATGTGTGCATATCCAACTGATTGGTCACATAAAAATTTCTCCCATCGTAAATACACCTACACACCGCCGGGATTTCTGTTTTCCCGAGAGCAAAGTTGGGAAACGGAAGACCAATATCCGCCGGCCATTTCGGCTTTTTCGGGTGAGCAGTTGGCCTGTGATACCGAGACATGGTAGACGTATTGATATTGTTATTATTCAATACTGATCACTCTTGACGGAAGTTTTACTATGGAACGTCGACCAGTGTGACCCTTGATACGGCGTGCCTACAAAAGATTGATGACTGGTTAAATTAAAGAAATTTACTAAAATAAAACTTTTACGATTTTCACGTCGTCAGTTCGTAACGCCGTCTGTGTTGCAATGGTTTTAATATCCTTTAGCCATTTATTTGTGTACCGTTTAACTTTCAACTTTGTCACGTCACCTCAGCTGTCACTTGTCACTATCAATTGTGAACCGAGACTCAAGACCTTAGATTTTTAGCCATAACGGTTGTACTAACTGTGACTAAAGTTGGACTTATCACCTCCAAAAAAGCTACAATAAATTAATTAATCTCTCCAAATTTTGGTTTGAATTTGCGGAAAAAATCGGATTGTAATGAAACGGAATGAAGAAGAAGGAAGGGAGAAAGAAAGAGCCAACAGCCAAAACAATATTTCTAGCACATTCCGTCATTTCACATGCATTTATGCAAGCATGTGTACTTACAACCAGACATAAAACACAGATGTTTGAATCTTTTCCTTCCCAATTCCCATTCCCACTTGCCAAAAGTGAACCATGTGTGCAGGATCTGCTCGAGATCGCGGAACTACCAGGCTCTTTAATATCGTTTCGTAGCGTATCTAATTTCCGATCCTCGTAATGTTAAAAGTTCGCGGAACATGAGGCAGATTCTACATACATGAACTGCACCTGCAAGAAACAGAGCATCTCGTATTTTTTGGTGATTATATGACCCAGCAAAGCCAACCAGATTGAATCATTCTCAAACTTCATATCATTTGTGGAAAGCCATTGAAAAGGTATTTGTTTACGTTGTACCCGCGGATTAAGAATTTGTACATCATTACGTTAAATGTAAGCAAATAAATAAAGCAGCTCAGCAGCATACACAAACTGGACATTATATTGGGAATCGAATAGGGTAACCTATTATAGGTTGTCGTGAATGGTCAATGGAAATGGAAATACATTGTAACGAAATGATTTGAACTGAATAAAAGGTCGCCACTCGTCACCTTTCCATAATTCACCTTCCTTGGTTCGCAGTCACAAACGAGGAAGTGGTTGTGTTTGTGCTCGTGTGTGTGTGTGTAAGTATAAAGGTAGTGTGCGTTCTTAGCAGTTGCTGTTGGTTTTAAAATGTCGGTACCTACAATCCCAATTCCACCAACGGCAAAGCCGAAAAAGCACTTTATTGGAGCAGCAGCACCTGCGGGATATGTACCAGGTGTTGGAAGAGGGTGAGTTGTGTAATGTAATTACCATTACTAATGGTATTATGAGATGGCATTATTTAGTTGGCGATATATAATTTGTATTTTGTGACTAAATTAATTTTCCTAATTTTTGCAGTGCTACGGGCTTCACAACTCGATCTGATATCGGTCCTGCACGGGACGCAAATGATGTTTCAGATGATAGACATGCACCACCGAACAAGAGAAAGAAGCCGGGAGGTAATAAAGAAGAGGAGGTGGAAGAGGATGACGAAGATTTGAATGATTCTAATTACGACGAGGTTTGTTATAGTCGTTTCCACAATTATATAACGAATTTTATGTTCAGTTTTTGGAATTTAAAACTGATTTTTTGATCTCTAGTTTTCTGGATATGGTGGTTCACTCTTTAGCAAAGATCCATATGACAAAGATGATGAGGAGGCGGACGAAATTTATGAATCCATCGATAAAAGGATGGACGAGAAAAGAAAAGAATACAGAGAAAAGAAACTGAAAGGTCGGTTTTATCAAAAGTAGTGATGCACTAATTACATATTTACAGTTCTCATAAGGGTGTTCTACCTTTGGATTTTTGTACTTTACAGTTGTTTTGGAAAAGTATCGTCAGGAACGTCCGAAAATTCAACAGCAGTTTAGTGACTTGAGAAGAGCATTGTCTCAAGTAAGTGAGGATGAATGGTTGAGCATTCCTGAAGTCGGTGATGCCAGAAATAAAAAGCAAAGAAATCCCCGGGCTGAGAAGTACGTACCTAAATAAATAAATAAATAAATAGAGTAGCATTATTATCATCATGTTATGTAGCATATTTTGTATGCTCTAAACTGCACGTGCTGAACTTATCCGTTGCAGATTTACACCACTTCCGGACTCTGTTATTTCGAGAAACCTTGGAGGAGAGAGTGTTACCGCACTGGATCCTAAGTCAGGATTGGCTTCAGCGTTCCCAAGTGGCGGTACGATGACACCAGGTAAATCTGATAATTTGTGTGCAAATCCTTGTCTTTCGGGTATTGCATATTTCTTGCTTCAAAAATCGTCATTCCATTGTTTTTTAATTGTCAGGTCTTTCGACACCATCGGGAGATCTCGATCTAAAAAAGATTGGACAGGCTCGTAATACTCTGATGAATGTCAGACTCAACCAATTATCAGATAATGTATCTGGTCAAACTGTCGTAGACCCTAAAGGATATCTTACAGATTTGCAGTCCATGATTCCAACTTACGGAGGAGACATAAAGTATGTACCATTAACTAGCTTACATTCTCATAATTGATAATGAAAAAATTTCCTTGTTTTCTTATTTGTTAAATGCTGTATTAACATATACCCGTTTTTGTTGCAATCAAGTCGTTTAATAAATTACTAAATAATCAGTATTTTTTGGGGAGTGAAAAAGATAAAATGATCCAAGTGACCAATTTTCGTTGATTTCTGTAAATACGCACCGAATTATATTATGAATTATATTACTTTTTCAGGACACACAAAAGGACATTCTGAAACGCTGTGTACTGGCGGAGCCTCATCATGGAGAAGCTTGGTGTCGTACCAGCAAAAGTATAAAAAATTGGCGAAAGAAAACTGAAGAAATACTAGCAATGGTTGCTGCCGATCTAGCCACCCCAACGTAGATGACAGTTAGTATTTATGTGCAGGGGTCCGAAATACCCAAAATCTTCCGGGTATCCCGGAAGCGCGTATATATAAAAAATCCGGGATCTCTTTATAGAAACCTCAGGATCCCGGAAGCGGCACTTGCGCGTTTGCGAATTTTTCGGATACCCTCTCACACACAGTGTGTACTGTGTACCATAACTTTGGTTTATATTATTTATATATATTTTCGTTCACAATAGTATTGATTAAACACAAAGTAAAAAAGAATAGATAAAATATTATGACGACTTTACTGACTGTTCTCTGTAATTAAACACTAAACATAGTAATATACCTTGGAATGTGCACTTGCACTTAATTCTTTCTGAGTGAAGATTTCAGCTTCAATATGATGTGGAATGCTCGTTTTAAATAAATGATGAAGTGAGATGAAATTATGCACGGAATTTTAATAATTGAGAAATTATCGTTTTCTTTACTTGAACTTGCATATATTATGTATACGTGTATCTTCATTTATAGGTTTAAAGCTTTCCGTCTACGACATTTCTAGTTCTGTAATTTCTTAACTTTCTTTCTATTCTGTGTCAGTAGTAGAATAGTGGGTAAATCGTGGATAAATATTTGTCATGTCTAAAGTATCATTGCTGCTGGATTTGACAAGAAGGACTTAAAATGTTGAAGCCATTGAGCACCAACAGCCCCATCCACTGTTCTGTGATCACAACTTAGTGTCACATACATAACGGTTACAGCTTTAAATCTGCAATTAGAAAAAAATCAATTACTGTCACTAGGTTTCGTATAATAACGAATGCATTTCGTTTATTAATATCAAATAAGTCAATGAGCTTTTACCCTTTCTCGTTATCTGCTGGAACGACTTTCTTTGAAGTCCCACCAATGGCTAAAATACAGGACTGAGGAGGATTTACAATGGCAGCGAATTGGTGAACTCCGAACATTCCCAAGTTTGAAATGGTAAAGGTGCCACCCTGGTTAAAAGATATTCGAAATAAGAAGACATTTTAGCTAAAGTTACGTAACGAACGTTCTATGCAACATGCAGTGTTCTTCTAGTTACCTGGAATTCCTGCGGTTGAAGTTTACCTGCTCGCGCTTTCGCGGCAAGTTCTTTCACAGCCTTACTAATTTCTACAACTCCCTTCGAGTCCGCAGAGAAGACAATCGGTGTGATAAGTCCGTTATCTGTGCTGACTGCAACGCTTACATCTACTTCGTTATACCTAGAAAGTTTGCATGTTAACATCATTACTTACTATTACTACTTGACTACTGACCAGTTTGACCAGTAGTCCATAGCGGCATGCAATTGATAACCAGTTTTCGAAACGTCGTAGAATTTGTCGGCTTACTGTCTAATAAAAGTATCCATCCATGCAGAATTTGCTTCGGGGACTTTCAAACATGCCTGTGCCGCTGCTTTGATAATGAAATCATTGACAGAAAGTTTGACCTTTTCCTTCTCCAATTGTTTATTGAACTGTTCTCGAAGACGAAGTAGATTGTCGACTTCAATCTCCGCAGTCACATAATAATGCGGAATAGTCTATTTAATACAAACAGTAAGTGTTACTTAAATTTGAAGCACAAGCAACGGCTGATGATAATATTATTAATTTTATGAATCGTATAAATATACCTGCTTTGATTGTAATAAACGCTTGGCAATAATCCCTCTAACGCCAGAAATTGGAATATCCATCGAGGATGCTGGTACCCCTGGAGCAGAAGCAATACCAGGTGCTCCTGCTGGAGCTGCTCTGTCAAGATCTTTGGCAGTTATTGAGCCAGAAAAGCCACTTCCACCGACAGACTACAGATCCAAAAAACGAAATTTCATCACCATATCTTTATTACAGTCATAAAATTTTTGTGGAAAAAAGTAATTACACTGAGATCCAAACCGCGTTGAGCAGCTAAAGACCTGGCTAGGGGAGACGCAAATGGCCTACCAGAACCGGAAGGAGCTGACACAGCAGCAGCAACGGGTGCTGCCGTAACTGCAGCTACTGGAGGAGGAGGTGCTGCGGCTGCTGGTTTAGATTCAGCAGCAGGTTTCTTCGGTGCTGCAGCAGGACTTCCTTCATCCTTATAATCTTGAAAGGCCGCTACATCCCCAGCGTTTTCAACAATGATACATACCAACTAAAAAATTGAAATGTATTTTGTAAAAATTCTTAACTATCAACTTTTGCTTAAAATAAATTCATCGACTACTATTGGCATTGGCACACCGTATCCATCAGTTTTTCCTTCTAACCTTGCCAATCGGAACATCTTTGGAACCAGCAGGAATCAAAATTTTAGCCAAGTACCCTTCCTCAGGTGTTTCAAATCCCATTGTAGCCTTATCAGTTTCAATCTCTGCTAAAAGATCTCCTTCATGAAGCTGGTCCCCTAAACAAAGGAAGAGAGGAGACGGTTTCCAGATTAACAAAGCAAATTGTGTAAATTTTTTACTAACATGTATAGTTATGCAATTAATCATTCTTCCTCGACAAATCAGAGATTATATTTTATATTGTTTGAATATTGCTTCTCGTTGTATAAATTTGGCTCAAGTTGCTAACCTTCTTTCTTTTCCCAGCTGATAATAGTTCCCATTTCCATTGTTGGTGACAGGGCAGGGAGGGCCACTGGGGTGTGCGAAGGATACGACGAATACAATCTTCTAGTCCTTCCATTTTCTGAAATTATGTATGTTGCACTGCACGACGGGGATAATCTGCTGCCAATACTAGGATTTCTACAAAGACGATAATCATTTCATATTACGATTACATTCAACAATATTTTTATTTAAAATATTTTTGCAACATTATCATAATAAAACGTTTTACTTGATAATATAAAAGCCATACATAGCCATTAAAACTCCTTACCTATTTAGAATTACTGAACAACTATACAATCTACTACCATTCCCATTACTAGACTGAGTAACACTTCTGCTAAGTGTTGACCTTGACGCAGGTTTAGAAGAATAATTCTTGAGACATAGCCGAATTACACTGCCACATGTTCGATTCATTTTAACCAGATTTTCTAACAACCCAAACAAAGTTTTGAACAACTGCAAATGCTATAAACACACTAGAAAGAAATAAACAAAAACTACAAAATTTATATATATACAATTGTTATAAAACCTACAAAAATTTATTACAAAAATAGGGCAAGCAAACTCTTGTTACTAGAATTTTTCTCCAGCCTGCCAGTCAGTCGGCACAGTCACACGCACGTACTCAAGCAAAAGCCGATGCCAATAATTAGTCGATATACTAGAATCACGGTTTCTTTAAAAAATTAACTATCAGATTCGCAATCATACATTAAGTACAAGATGTACAGAGTAGTAGTACATTGATGCTTATAATATTATGCACTTGCACCTTTTTGCAAAACTTTTTTACACACACAACGACCATCCAATTATCATTGCATTCAGGTCTAGCTGAGCAGCACTCACCACTCACCACCACACACGAACGGAACATAAGCAAGGCGGAGTGTCCATTACTCGTATCGTATCGAATGGATAAAAACAGACGAAAAATCAGGTGAATAATATGGATCCACAGTAAAAAGCGTGAACGTGATGTTGGTTATATGGAGACCATACTAAAGACTAGAAACCATGCGAAAGCACATGTACATTCATACAAATACAACTTTTTTACAAGCCAATTTTTTGTAGTTTCCCTGCCTCATCATCGCTTTGGAGAGACTATATAATAACTAACATTCTACCATTTCTACTGCTATAAAGCGTATATAGTTGATAGTGTTCCGTAGTTCTGTGTATTTACTAGAATATAAGCATTTGAAGATAAGTGAGTTTCTTGCATTTTTGGATACGGCTGTTCTTCTGCTGTAGATTTGGAAATTCGTTGCAAGATGGAAGCGGATACGTGTTTTAGTTGCTAAAAGTTGGCGCGCCGGGTGCTGTGGCAAGCTCTCTAAGTCTAATAGTACGAGTAGCTAACAAGGTGTTTCCTGACAATCTAGCATCCAATTTTTCATAAAAAAACGGATAGGTATTCTATCTAATGCTCCAACATGTTCAAATAGTAGTAACCTAACAGAAAATCCCATCATCATATTTTCGATCTAATAATCACGAGAAAAGGTGATGTGTGGGCAATCATACTGAAACTGGTTAAAGCAGTGAGGAAAACCACATGATTTCCTCATGATATTTGTACATTCACATTGTGTATGCGTGTGAGTGCGTTGAGTTTCTGTGGGAGATTCCATGAAAAAAATGATGACGGCAACAAAACGGTAATTGGTATGGATATGACGAGTTGACGAGTTTGGTCGTGGAAAGCTGTAGGTAATACTATTTTATTGCTCGAACAACATCGAGAACCCATAAACTCAAGAAATTATTTTTAGAAGGGTACATGCGCTTTGAAATTAAAGTAGTAATAAATAGTATTAAATCTACTGTCGTACGTGGGCAATCATACTGAAACTGGTTAAAGCAGTGAGGAAAACCACATGATTTCCTCATGATATTTGTACATTCACATTGTGTATGCGTGCGAGTGCGTTGAGTTTCTGTGGGAGATTCCATGAAAAAAATGATGACGGCAACAAAACGGTAATTGGTATGGATATGACGAGCTGACGAGTTTGGTCGTGGAAAGTTGTAGGTAAAACTATT
This sequence comes from Callyntrura guangdongensis, assembly GCA_027744295.1. Lineage (NCBI taxonomy): Eukaryota > Metazoa > Arthropoda > Collembola > Entomobryomorpha > Paronellidae > Callyntrura > Callyntrura guangdongensis. The sequence goes on from JAHZNB010006480.1 coordinate 9,221, forward strand.
TTATTGCTCGAACAACATGGAGAACCCATAAAACTCAAGAAATTATTTTTAGAAGGGTACATGCGCTTTGAAATTAAAGTAGTAATAAATAGTATTAAATCTACTGTCGTTGGTGATGAGAAAACAGAGTTATACGGAAGATGAGAGAAATGATAATAACCGCTACATCAGCATTTAAAATCCAAATTACAATTACAATTACAAAAATTACAAAAAACAAATGAAAATTTCCTCCATACTCTTGTGTGGGTTTGCTTGTGGGTAGAAAGGAGGCAGATGAAAGAAGAATTTTATGCTTTCAAATATGCTTAAACTTTGAGCGAGCTTATTCACGTGTTTTACTTCATATCTTGAATAAACATATGTTGTTGTTGCAAAGCACTCGGATCCTGTTCTCTGGAAAGAAAGTAACCTAGTTTTCTTTAATTATTTACGTAATTTCATAATTCACTACAATCATATCTGGTTGTCGGTCGTTATCCGGGTTGGTTGGTGGTTGGTACGTATGAGTTTCCAGCTAGAAATGCTTGTCATAAAAATGATTCCAACGTTGTTCCACGTAAATAATATTATTTAGGATGTTTCGTGTTCTATTTCCCAAGCTTTTCCCATTTGAGAACATAATAGCATGAACAAGTTCCCAAATAAAATTATCAACTTTGAATTTATTTTTATTTTTACTGCAAAACGTTCTATTTTTACGTCTTTCTCACTGAAAAACTTGGAATTTGCGAGGAACGACAATATGGTATGCTGTGGTTGTGAGACGAAAGCACACACGACACGAAATGGTGAGATCTCGCAAAAACGGGTAGCAACATATTGAGCACAGCAAGAAGAGAAGGAAGAGAAACATAAAGCATGAAATGGAGATCAAGCCGTTAAGTGACTTAAGTAGTAAGTGGTAACACGCTATGTTTTTTTGCCAAGTATTCATTCCTATCAGTAGAGAGATCTCATTATTATGTCATTGTTGTTTCCAAAGTAGTGGCAGTGGTGGTGGACTTCCACAATTAATTACATGGCATGCCAGGATATACCGCATGCACGTATTTTTCCAAATTTAAGTTTTTTTTGCCAGAAAAGGAACAATAAACTAGATTATAATATTGTACGTGGTACGTTAAAAGCGCATGGAGTCCATGCCATGGGCTACAGACACGAACCAAAACGTAGGCCATGCTGTGTGTCGAAAATGTTTGCAGGCAGAGTGGCTAAGGAGAGTCCTGAGAGAATAATGGATTTGCTGCTGGAACGTGATAGGATAGTGAAACACAAGCACACAGCCTGTTTATTTATTTATTAAACACACGCTAAATGGTACTCATTATCTTCTCGTACGGCAGACTTGGCGGTTGTTAAAGCAATGGAAACATGTTCAAATTAAGCATTTTGGAGGAACAATACGGACCGCTGATAAAATATTTAAAGGAGCAAAATAAAATGGAGTAGTCTAGTCACTAGACTAATACTTGCATGTAATATGGTGGACGAATGACCTTCATCATAAACTCAGCGTAGGTATTTTATACCGAGACAGACGTTACTATTATCCGTTTTCAACTCTCCTTTAATGCACGTCCATCCGTGGATCCACCATCCATCCCTTTTCCCAAATTATTATGTGATGTTGTATTGTATATTACATTTACAAAAGATATGTGTAGGTATGTAACACGATTAAAGATTAATGTCTCTCTTTACTTTCCCAGATGGTAATTACCATCTCTGCAAAAGCGCTGCGATCACCAAATTACAGAAAAATGAGAAAACCCCCATTGTTCTCTATATGTGTATTTTACTTTGTAATATTCCTGTGATTGTTATTGTTGTTTCAATTGCCATTGATTCAAGTTTACATGAATAAAGTAAACCAACCTTGTCCACCCCTTTAATGTTACACGTAGATTTACACAAATACCACGTCAATGTAACAGGAATATCGGTGCAGTGATGTAAGTAGCAATACGAAGCGAAATACCTACAAAGGCATTCGTTAGTATTTTTTTTAACTTCAAACAAGTCGGATTCAGTTTTCAAAGCAAAAAGGCAAGGATCAAACATAATTTTTTCGTACGAGTACCACAATAAACGTAAAAATGCATAACGCCGTATAGTTTTAAAAATCTACCTGTGAACGGGCAGGTTAATGAGCTCCTGTAGGCAGCAGCACGGCATTATATGTAAACAGGTAAATAAGAGGATATTGCATTCATGATTAGATGCGACTACACAATGTCATTCTATTAGGGTGAGAGAAGTGAATCCCTAGAAATTCTCACATCCCACTTGATCATCATCCTCAACTCTCGTAGCACTCACATCACGTAGGTGATACTTTGCTGCTATTTCATGCTTTGCTACATGGCATGCAGCGTCTTTGTACAAAAATCCTAGAAAAAGTGCATGTATTGCAGTAATTCTCAGCTTTGAAAAATCAACTTTGCCTCTAGCTACAACTAGACTACTGACTGTGTGTTCAAAAATATTTCCCATTATCATTTTCCTTTATTATTACTAGATTTATCTTCGTCATCGTCATAGTTTACTGTGTTATGATGTGACGTTTAACTTCCTATTTTTTCCTTCAAATCCATTCAACAACAAACCAGAGTTCAGATACTATAGTTCGCAGAGGGGAGAAAGATAATGCAGAGAACAGAGATGTTTTTCTATAGACTTTATATGATACAAACGTGCCCCCTCTTTGTCCTGTTTCCCCTTAGCCCTTATCTGTGTGGTAGTATCTCTCGTGGCGTTTGATAAACAGACAGTTATTAGGGGGCTATAATAGGTTTGTAGGTTGGTAACAACATACAGCAAGCAAAACGGCGAGCGTGCATTTTTCACGTAACAAAATAAATTGCCCTTGTCTGGCTTTCATGTTTTGAATTTGTATGCATTTTTTCGTAATGTTTCAACTTGGTTTTTTTGTTTAAAAAAAGTGAAGTTTATTTTTTTCAGGGAGGTACAGTTTTATAAGCTGCTACTGCTATGGTGTGTTTAGTTTAGTTCATCATTCATGAATGGCTCAGCCATTATGGCTGCCTCATTTCTCACACAGTTGCAGGAAGAACTTTGTGAAGATTTTTTGATGGTACGCAGTAGCTCCTAAAATGGTTCATGGCTCCGTGTGTTCATAAAAGCATGCTTCCGATGTGTGTATTTCCTTCCTCAGAACTTGGTACATATCACACAGCTAACCAAAGTACTGGCTGGTAGTATCATAATCATTTATTAGTACAGGAACAATAATAATAATTTCAGCCATTTGGCAATTTGATCAGCGATTACGTACTACGGAATGTATCCTCATTTTCCACATTGGTCAATCCTTTTGATTCATCGCCCAGTATATAGTATAACATGGTTATAAAAAAGGGGGCTGATTTTTATATGCCGTTGTTTATGGGCTCACTCAAAGATTAAAGCGCCTTCGTTTTTTACACTGGTTGTGGTTACACCTGATTTTATACGACACACATGAGAAAACGGAAGTGTAAAGAACTGTAGCATTTGAAAAGATTGAGATTTTATTATGCAACAATGTCTGTAATATCTATGCATGTAAGTTAACTATGTATTTATGTATGTTGTAAATTGTATAGGAAATACAGATAAACAGCTTTGAAGTTGTGTGCAAGTGTGTGAATTAGCGTTGTTTATCATTTATCACCACTTTCGTCATTTTCGTGTGCAGGCAGAGGCAGATCTACGAACACAGATGGACACACGAGGAATGAAAGAGAATGCTAAAGGGAAGAGATTTCAAGAGATGCGCCTAAGATGGAAGCTGATGTTTGGCTGTTGTCATGGAGTTGTCGGCGGCATCTTTCTAGAACCTATTTTACCCATGACAAATCTCTCTAATTGGAACTACACACGACGATGGCGATGATGCACTGCCTCGCGAAAAAATAAAAAATGTCTACGCTGACAAAATACCATTTTCTGTAAGAAAAAATACAACAAAGCTAGAAGAATTTGAATGTGGGTTGCAAAAGACAAAATAGATATGGCTTAATAAGAAAAAAAAATGTTTTATTAAGGGTACCTATAAACTCGTCCATATAATGATCTTTAACCCTCAACATGAACGTTCCCAAAAAGAACCAATATTGCCTCTCTCATGCTGATGATGCTATGAAGTGAGAAAAAACCTTTTCGTGTCTATCCTCTTCTCCTTTAAGTCTGACTTGAAGTTTCACGAAAATAAATAATTGAGGATTTAATGAATGAAACAGCAATATTGATAGCATGCACTTCTACATGTTTTTGTCCTCCAACCCACTGTTAAAAACAAATGCATTTTATGATGAGATGCTTATTAAACTACTGAAAAAGTATTCAGTAGTTAATGAGATTGTCTTCCTGTGTGTCTCTGTGTGTGTCTGTCGGTTAGAACGATAACTTTTGAACGCAAAGGAATTTTAAAATTTTGTTTCCGCCAATCGATAGATATGCTCAATAGCTCTTATGAGTTCAAAGATGGGGATTTTGGGTCAGCGGGAGATCACAAATTGTTTTCAAATGACAACCATAACTGAAATTTGGTATACAGATACATAATGGATAGTTGTAGTTATGACGTTTTGCAAAGTTTGACCCAAATGGTTGACCTCCAGGGGGCGTCAAAGTTTCATCATCATCATCACCATATTGGTTTATGGCGAATCTCATCACATATTATTCGACTCTTTCAGTAGTTGTGAAATAGGATTTAAACCCTTCTCGTTCGTATTCATTGGATTTAAACATGATTTTTTGCCACTTGCCAGAACATGGATTAAAATAGCACAATATCTTTCCCCTTTAGCTTGATCGTTTTGTTAATACATGTACATAACCATACTATTGCACACACACGTAACACGGTTAAATGCAATATGCAAAGCCACGAATACACTTTATTGCTGCCGATGTTGCATATCATCAATAAAGTCACTCATTATCATTATTACCCTACTGCAGATAGGTAATTGCAACTACGTCAGAATGCCGCTGATGATGGTGGTGACGATATCACATAACAGTAAACCTCTCACCATCTACAACAACCAGTGCAAGTGAGCAAATCCCTTGAAACTTCAGCCTGTTCACCTGTATTACTCCACTCGAGACTCGAGCACTCCACTCCTCGCTTTGTCTTCCTTCTCTCACCTTACTTGTCATCATTATTATTAGAAAGCAGAAAAGAAAGAACAATAGGGAAGAGATATCGAGAACCAAATTCTAAATGACTCAAGTATTTTATTCTGTTTTCAATCGAGCTGTAATATTATTTGCATAAAAGTACCACCACGAATATAATACAAGTTTATCTTGCATTCTAGTTCTACCAGCTCGCCACATTATGTTTATAGGATAAAGGATAGTAATACGTAATGCATATGTTAGGGTAGGTATTTGGTTCGTAGGTTTGAAATTATAGTCTCGATTTTTAAAATAAAATTGTACGGATCTTGTTTTGTTGGCACTTTGCATGCTGCCATGAAAGGACGGAATCAATGTGCTGTGATAAGAGATGATGACGCTGATACGGCTGATGGTGATATAATGGTCTTGTATTTCTTACCTGTTCGTTTGTCAGATTAGAAAGAGACTTTATGTTTGCCACTGCGTGTATGTGCATAACTTATGCCGTTGTTACTGTTGTCGTTTCAGTGGTTGCACTTTTTTTCTGTCGCTGCGCTCTCCTTGTTATATTTTTGTCGGAGCAATAAAGAAAGGTACGATTTTTCCTGTACTAAAGAGCCAGATGAAATTCAAAGAAAAATGTTCTTCTATTTCTTGTTTGTCATTTCAACTTGTTCTTCTCAACTTGATGTGATGCACTTGCACAACCCAAAAACCATCATGAGATGGGACACTATATGAAGATACCTTCATACATGGCTGGTTTCACACTTCCCTGAAGATGATGATGGCAGTGGTAAAAACTTGTAGACAAAACAGTCAGCAACCTTCAAAGGATTTTTTAAACTTATATCGTTAGTGTCTTAAAAATAATTCCTTTCTTGTCAATTTATTGTGATATCTGTGCATATTGCATTGCCTGTTTATTAGTGGATGACTCTGTCTTTTGTCTTGTTTCTCAACTCTCCACCAAAACTACCGGCATTTTGTCGGCTTTTATTGTCATTCTGCCATAACATCTATTGACTAACCCTTGAAAACAGCACGGTTGTTTGAATGATTGACCCGTTAAGAAAGTGCTTTTTATTCCCCTTCATCTTTGTAACAGGGCTAGAAATGACGACGGAAATAATAAAAAGGCATTCGTGCATGCGTCCTAATACTCTTTTTCCTATACCTGTTTAAAATTGCTTTATCATCACTAGAGACCGACTTCGTAAGATTTGCATATTTTATATAGTTGCTGGGATTGCTATGAGTTTCCGGATGTGGACGATTCATATAAAAAGAAACATTTTAAGCCACACTTCATTTTGCATATTTTGCATATTCTGCCTCC
>JAHZNB010006481.1:0-28874 GCA_027744295.1 Callyntrura guangdongensis
AACCACTTCTTATTTTAACCATTTACTTATATTTCGTCTCATAGTCACGTCTATATCGTTTTCGTGCTTCCCGGCATAAATATATTGACAACTGAGAAATTGGTTTTTGGTACAATATTTTGAAACACAAATCTATCAATAAAATGTGCCCTATACTATTATATTATATTATTTTATTTTATCTATTATTTCATACTATTATACTGGTACAGTATTTATGTTTTCTCGACATTATGTATACGATCGTGGTCATAGTGTAAACAAAGTTTGATTTTTTGAAATATTACATTCAACTTTGCATGATATAAATTCAATAGGAACGTATGCTTGCACATAGTTATATAAAATTATTATTGTCGCCAAATTGGCGGGGACATTGGCACTGGTAAATTCGTAACAAGCACGGGGATTGCACCCGTATCTTTAGTAAGCGACGAAACATTGTTGCGAACACAATAGGAGAACCAATTTGTGATCGTGACAGCCTTATTTCTGATTATTTTCTGATTCGTGCTGATCCCTGTAAACAATGACGCTACGCACCTACAAAACCAATAATGAAATTTTACTGATGTAACTTTGGTATCGTTGTCAAAAACAGGCGGATTTATTTAGTAAATAGGTCAACTCGTCTTACTTTCCGTAAGTCCGAGTTTCGATCATTATTAAAAACTTGGTTTTGTGATTTTCATTTATTATTTCAAAGTGATTTTTAGTTACACATATTGTCAATTGTAAAAAGGTCTCGGAAACTTTTTGATTTCCAGTACGCATCGGCCTTTTGCCAGGATTCACGTCTGGAATTCGCACAAAAAACTGCCAATAGATTTGCACCTATTGCAATTATTAAAAATCATACAATATAATCACCCCAAAGCTATATCAATGTCGATACTATCTACTATGTATTACAATCATTCTATCATTCGTTCTGTAGAATGAAGTTTGTGGACGCCTGGACGCCCAACTGGTTTGTCCAACTTTAATATGACAACGACAATTATTCTATTTGTTAAGAATTCCTCTTAACACGTGCAATAGTAAAGGCTTTGCTTTCGACCACTGTGTTCGAAAAGTGTATCTAACTTTATACAGCAAGGCCTGCAGCGTTTACATATATTATGATGACTCAAGGTTAGGAACTTGAGATAACGGCATATCCCATATAGTTTCTCAGATCACAATGAGCTTCGGTATGTGGACGAATCACATAAAAAGTAGTACTTTAAGCCACAGTTTTAGTTACCTTTTCTGAATATTTTGCATCTTAATGACATAAGTGCATGGATGTGACATTGACAAAAGTTAAACTCAAAAAACGGTTTAGATTTTGAATATTTTGATTTCTCCAATCGGTTCTTCATCGCCAAGGCTCCCCTGGGAATGATTTTGAGGTTTCTAGGTCAAAGGGGTGAAAGGTCACGTATGTGTATGTCTGGTAGTTATGGGTCGATTTGCATCAAACTTTGTATACAGGTAGCATATGGCCTCTTCAACAAGTGGGCAAAAGTTTGACGCCCCAGCTGAACGGGGTCAAAGATTACATAGTTGTATCTCTGGTATTTGTGCGTTGGATGGAGGAAAGGTTATTTGAACGAGGATTGGAGGGTTTGTTGAACACATTTATCGACATTTTAAAAGTCAGAAAAACACTTTTAAGAGGACTATTTCAAACGTACTGTGTTGACGAAGCCATGGCAAAAATTGACAAAAAAGTACTTTTTTAGTCTGAAGTGCGTGGAATTTAAAAATAAAACCATTTTTGCAATTTCTAATCTTTGGCATACCTGGTTGCATGTCAAAGTTATTCTCGTTTATTCCGGTAAGATGCTTTATACATATCAAAGCATCACCCTGGGGTATTATGAAACCCTTTCACAACCATCATTGTGATAGTTCCCAATTGACGACATGGACGTATTTACCTGTTGAAAGAAGAAGAAAAACTTTCACGTACTTACTGCTAAGTATTGTATTACCTGTTTTTGGTAGTGTATTCAATTCCAATAAAAGCCCGCGTAATGTAAAACTTAATAAACCGGCTTAATTGCAGCAATAAAGACGCAGATGAAAGTATTGGTATAAGTTGATTGAGTTCATAATTGTTATATTTTCTATTGTTGGACAAAATTAGGGACCTATGGCATCCGTGTCAAAGGGTATTAATATCAGGAACCTGTGATCCGATCTAGGTTGTTTTATATGCAACCTTGTTTAAAACCTTATATGTTTCCTTTATGCTATTAAGATATTTCAGGAAGCTAAAATTAAGCTTCCTGAATTGTTAAATAATATATGCTTACCGTGATTTAATTAGAGAGGAAATAAGTTGTCATACGTTTGCTAACTTGCAAACTGTACTACAAACTGCATTCAACTGAGGCTTGGCTTTCGTTAAGGGTTTGAATTTATATTGAGTGGACCACGGTACTCACGAAGGCTTTCACAAATCCACAAAATGGCTGCAATAGTACACGTGAGATGAATGACACTGCACTGCTGAATGTATTTATACATGCTAGTAATCATGTTGTAATTAAGAATTGACACTTTAAGCATTTTTCAGTTTTTAACATTTATTAAATACAGATAACACACAATAATAAACTTATCTGATGATTACAAACTCATGACAATTAACCAAGACCAGTAATATGGTTTAACAGAACAAAAGATTGAATTTTATAGTTCTGTATATAAGGATTATTGAAGTGTAATTTACATACTTTAATTTGCTAAAATCTTAAACTAAAATAGTATTAACGTTTAAAAGGATTCGATTTCAGTTGTTTACAAACTAGGTTTATTTATATTCAAATGCATAAAACTACCTGTGTATAGTTTATTTAACAAGGATCATTGTTTCATCAAAAATCCTTTCATGCACTCTATCAACTAGACAAAATTGTACGTGTCGTATAAGGAATATATATATTGGAGTCATTCACTGGCATATTTATTGAGGTCAGCAATACGAAGTCAACCTGACAGTTTATTGTTTCTAACCAAGATCTAGATACCCATTGAGTCTAAAGAGAATTTTCACTAATGTGGGAATTTCGTTTTCCTTACACAAAACTCCAGAGTATTTGTGAAGTGGTTTTTTAACATTAACATCTATTTATGCAATTATCGTTGAAATGAAACAGCATCGTTCCACTTTACAGTGCCCATTGCAAGATCTATGAACTTAATCTGGCTGCAGATTTGATATTCGTGGCCCAGTTACGTAATGATCCAACTACATTGTTATTTAAATTAAATTTAACTTTGAAAAATTACAAACTCGCTATCAAGGTTTAAACAGACTTTTCATGATATATTATTATTATTATTATTATTGTGTTGGCAGTAAGAGGGAAAACTGTTGCAATTGAATGAAAGTTTGGATATTTTGAACGTGGATTGTATTATAATGATTGCCAATGATCAACAGTGTATGCCCATTTTCCTTGTTAAATCTAGTCTTTGCCTGAACTTTGCACACACAATTACAATCATGCTGTTCCGACAACGCCTGAACTTATTGTTTCGCCATATAGACTATACAAGTAGTTTAGATCATAATGAACATTGTAAACATTTTACTGAAATGCTTTGTCATATTTATGATAGTTCGACCTGACCTTGCATTGTTTGATATTGTGAAATATGCATGCATGTCAATTCTTCGTTCAAAGAAAGAAAGTAGTATTTTAAATGACTCCATTGCTAACATTATTTGTCAATTGTTATGGGTAATGTGGATAACGAAAAAAGATTTTCATAAACATTTTTAGTTACAATATAACAATAAAAAGTACAAAATCGTAACAATGATTGTTTCCGGTAATAGTATTGCAATAGTAAAATGCATACAATGTACAGAATTGTCGCAACTTTAATTTGTGAATTTGCAACGGTTCAGAGGGTGGCATAAATTTTACGGAATTTTTTGTCTTGGTCAGATACAATTTAAGGATTTACAGAAATGTCAATAACTCGTTACCTTCCTTACTATTTTACGTATTACATTGAATATTGTTCCGATTTATATTGAACTTTAAATATGAGAAAAACGACGCTTAAAGAATAATCACTACATGTAAATTAATTGCATAATCTTCGTTGAAACTATCGTCGTAGTTGACATTATTTACAAACAATTTACATTACAAATTTAAAATTGGACCAAAGACCAATACATAATAAATGCACTTGGTCTGGAAGTTGTTCCCTGACAGGAGAAAAAAATGTGACGGGTATACTTTCTACATACTTCAGATAAGAGATAACTTAATGCATACGAAGTTTCTTTTTAATAGATGCTTATACAAACTGTCGGTACTACCACTAATTACTACCGATTTTATTTTAAAAAACAATGTAAACCCATTATCAAAAGTCACGACGGCAATGATAAAAAACATAGATAAAATTACATCCCTAGTGATAGTTCAATAACAATAATTAATTCTACGTTAAAAAACTGAAAATGATCTTATCACCACTGATAAAAACTTTACATATAAAAATGACTCGAATATTTACATACTTTAACAGGTCTCCTAATGAGCCCTTCTTCATAATAACGAATTTTCGGGATAACCTAGAATATTTATACGTAGCAATAACAATTAAATTTATAGTCAATGTTGTAGCTTCAATGAGAATGTTCTGGATAACTATGTTCGCGATAAATGTCAGTAATAACTCTGCTACTATTTCGACTATCAAATAACTACTTACTTGTTTCGAATACGAATTATTCACTTCATTGTTGTAGTGGTGGAATTGATTAGTAAAACGTATCGTCTTCTTTAAACCTTGACCATTTTAAAAAGCTGCTTAAGAGTTTGCATACGTATATTTTCATTTGATGCACAGTCTACAAAGTGGCAAGAGATTTGTATCATTTCATTAATTAAAACAGTAACAAAATTGTTACTTGAATGAGTAAGTAATGCATTATTTGTATATATCAATATTTTTGTTATGAATGAAGTTTTCATCGAACACAGAGATTTATAATTGAGTACAGGAATTGAGAATTTGTTTAGTAGTAATGAGAGTACGCAGTACACTACACTACTGCAAATATTTTTCATACATAGTGTAATTGAAGCAGATCGTCATGATTTGAATTGCAATATAATATTAATGATTATATAAGGTCGAAAGAGACTTGAATAGAATGTTTCAATAAGAGATTGTAGCGATCGTATAATCGCATGTTACTTTATAAAATTATGTCACATTCATAACAACAATAACAAAATGCAAGAATTACATAAATCCCACAATCTTAAAACCCACACATACACACTCAGACAGTAACTTTGTAGCAGAGTAATGAATTAGATTAAGCTGCGTAATTATACCTGTTTCTTGTTTCATTGAATAGCTACATCAGCAGACAGAATAATTAGCTACGGCTATAGCTAAAGCATACACGTAATATGCTTTCCAATCCATGTTTGACTATTTCTTTTTAGATTCAAAGCGGCTAAAATGTACTTACAGTCAAAAGTTAACAGTAAATTTGACGGAGAAAGCCTCTACTTTACATAAAATATGACATACCTGTATTAGTTTATCAGTAACCTTCTCAAGAAGTCACGAATGGTTATGCTTCAAAGCCAGTATAATTACAATATACGATCAAGAGTTAAAAGAGAGAAGAACCTTCTTGGCATGAAAATTGATGAACTAATAGATTTAGTTTTTGTACGAGGAGCGTCGAGACCGGTAAGCACAGATGAGAATGCAAGTGAAGAGAAGACAAAGAATTTGTACGGTGCCGATTCCAATCAACGCCCCCACAAAGTATGGCGACTTTGATTTCATCCAATCAATGAACTTTTCGGCACATCCCTATACATAGAAAAAATAATAATAATTACATATTAATCAATAACAGAATAAAAACTAAACAGCGATATTTGAGGTTCTGAACGCTGTAAAGCTTTCAAAATGCATACCTCTTTGTAGATGGAGGAACTTGCAAGAACATCGCCAATGCCTGGAATAGATGCCGTAATAGAAATACTTCGTGCACTGTCGCATTGTGCCTCCGACAGCTCATGACAGCAGCTTTTTGGTACCATGTATGACGATCCACTGTTTCCAGCACTCAGTCTCATGTCAATGATTCCGGCAGTTTCTGGTCGTTGCAAAACGTTGGAACTATAGTCTCTGAAGCCAGTTGCGCCACAACATTGCATCTAAATTATGTCAAAATAAATGTTCTTTCATCTAAAACTACCCATCCAAGTTATCTATATAAAAAGTCCATTGATATCCACATTATCAATTACCCCTCGTTGCATCAGATCCCATCCTTGTGTTCTGTACTCATCAATGCCGTATAGGTTTTGTACCGAGTTCTTCATCTGTGTCCGGAAGTACTTGACAAATTCATCCTGGTTCAAATAAATGTACACGCCAGCTGCCAACTCCGCCAATGAAATTATCAGGACAATAGAGAAAAACTGTGAAGAAAAATTCATTTTACTAATGGGTTTTTGGATCAATCATCGGTCCTGATATAAAATTATACCAGTATTGTCCCCACTTACTGCGCTTAGAAGAGAAGAAGACTGTTTAAATCCACCCAAACAACCCGTAATTCCACCGATTAACATAACGGATCCGGCCACAATCAAAAACCATCGTCCATACACCAAATATTCATCTTCTGAGGCAACCTCAAAATAAATGTCCTGTTCCAGTAGAAAGTACGCTGACAACGCAACAATAGCTGCTCCTGTGACCTGGTTTTGCAAGAGAAATTTGTGAAAATCAGCTACAGCATGTCGAAGCTAACAAGCCTGCCTGCAAACATATATTGTCACTCACCATGAATAAGAGTGCCACGTAGATGACACCATATTTCATACATCCGTAACACGCCGACATTTTGTAGGCTGGTAGCAACCTGAAAACGTATGATTTTAGTTAGATAAATTAGATATTGCACTGAATTCGATCAGTATTCTGTCTTATATACACAATACATTCGAACACGACATAAAAACAGAATTATTATAAAAATTTAAACAATTTAACCAGGTCGTAGGTCTGAATTTGCATTCAATTAGTTTTTGACTTTACCCAAATAAGCTGGAAATTGTCTGTGCACATGCGACAAGCCAAAGAATGGCCACAAGACAAAAAAGTGCAATGCCACTGTCTATGAGAATGAGTTTGAAACAAGTTCCGGTTACGTTAGTCAACAAAAAACTCAGATGACTGGGAAGTATAATAGCCCACCTAAGCATGTTCACTAACTTACATCTAAAATATTTGTCGATTATATTTTTGCCGTATGAATCTGGGATCTCAACATCACAACGATACTTCTTTTGAAACTAGCAATACTAACTACCTGTTCTGCGAACTTTGATTATACAGAGAAAAGATTTTGTGTCTGAATGGAAAACTTTAAACTTATTCGGTGTTCAAAAAAGTCTAGATAAGAATGTTTAAATGACTGAGTAAATTGGGTTAATTTTGTTGCGTGTGTTTTAACTTGATTGACTTCAGGTTGTATTTGTTGTTGTAAATTTGACACATCACATGTATACAACTGCCTGTTATTCTTTTGTTTGAAATGATATCCAAAAATGTTGAACATATTTGCTGATCAAATAATGTTTCCGTCCGATTGCAATCACCTGGTACGTGTCATAACTGGCAGACATGTGTAAGCATATTAGTGGTAAATAAAAATGAATACGCGGATTAAATTTGTATAATTGTTTCGTATGAAAACTTGGCCATTCTCGCCGCTTATGGTAAACAAGCTGTCATATTGTGTTTGTTAATGTAGCGTCATGTATGCAGTGTTCTGGCTGGATGTATATAAAATATGCTATAAAAGTTGCTAAATGTCTTTTACTTATCAACGAATGTAAACGTAACATAACGAAAAATAACTTCCATGAAATTCGGTATAAAGTTATTCCAACCACACCAATACACCAGAGGTTATGTGTACAGTCAGTGCAGAGTACACATGCACACATAACCGGCCGTTAATATTTAAATGAGATAGACGACTTACAAAACACTGGAATGATAGAAAAAGGGTTTTCTATTTATGCATGAACGCATACATTGATTCATTACATTTTCCCAACATTTGCCAGACGTTAGACGTATTACATTTAGTTACGCTGTAAACATTCTAGTAAGAGTTGTCATAACAACAGTCGCAAGAATGACAGTTTCTGCATACCTCAATTAAGTACCTGGGCTTTTCCAAATCTAACTCCACTCCATTCTTCAATGTTGTCTGCTACTGCTGTTATGTACATGTGTATCATCAATCATCGTCATCATAATCAAATACGTTTTCTCCTCTAAATTTAGTGTTTCAATTGGAAAAGTACGTGCCCTATTGATCTCTCACTAAAACCACATACCACATGGCCGTTTTTTCATATTATATTAGAGTTTTTGCTACCAATAATGTATCGTATCGTATCTAAATGTATATATTTGTATACTTCTCTTTAAATGCTTTAAGGAAAAACGCCCAGAGACGCTAGCTAACACAGATGTAAATACATCGTACTATGTACTTATTCAAGGATACACAAGGCTACTTGTGTAAACTGTTTTAATTTACTTACATATATACATCATCGCCAGATTCAGATCGGACTGTCGTGAATAATATGTGCTTTGCAATTTTGCATCAAGTTTGAAAAATGTGTTCAGCAAAAAATTAATTAATTATTTGATGCATTTTTATCTACATCAATCTAAATCTAGCATGGCAAAAGTCCTATTTATTACCCACATACAGAATCTCTCTGTGAACAAACTGAATGAACAATGTTTTGGCAGAAGAATGAACAAATAAAAAATATGATATGATGTACGTTCTTTTACAGAACAGCTCTTTCTACGTATGACTAAGGAAAAACAAAAACATCATTCTGCACCACCTCGTCAAGATGAGAGTGGAAGCTTCCTGTCTGTATCTTTATGACAAGAAAGGATCGTACTTCACCTTGTCTAATTCTGAGCAACATTCAACTCTTACCTTGTGCAAGTTTAAGGTCCTTTGTTTCCACAAATTTTAGTTCTCACAATTCACTTCAATGCTCTCAAATCAAAAGTTATTGGTTTGTTTTTCTCCAACACTTTTGGATTCACAATTTCCAGTGTGGTACAGAGAGTTTTTTACATTAAAAATAAATCCAGTGTGTTTTCTTCAAGTAATAAGCAAATCCATTTTTTACACAAACGAGCACATCTTCTCACATCCACATCCAAACACATACAACGACCAGCTTCCTCCTCTGCAGTATCACACTCTCACAACTCTGTTACCCTTTTCCAGCCCGACCGACACCAACAATTTTACACTTTCCAAAATAGAAGTTGCTTCATACATAAAACACTGTTTGCGTGAACTATAAATATTATAGAAAAAAATAATAATAACAAGGAAAAGGACACACTCTGTAGGGAACTGTTGTGGCGTGCGCTATTGCCACAATTCCACTAAAAATAGTACCTTTCTCGTGTCCTTTATTCTACCAAAACCACGATCTCCTGTCCCGTGTGTCCGTGTGCTAGTAAAGCGGCAGTAGTAGTTGTGGAGAACAGCACCAGAGCCAGACAACACAATGGAACGCTCACAATGGAATAATGGAGCGGACTGTGGATGATGCAGTAGCATTCGTCGTCGTCGTCGTCGTGGTAGTAGAAGAAATAGTAATGGTAACAAGACAAGCTTCACAATCTTATTGTTTTGTAACTTGTTTTCTTCTTCTTTCCCTATCCTCTTTCACATGTAGATCGTCAATTCATTCCTGCAACAGTCATCAGTAAACGAAATACCTTCTTTTGCTCTCCTAAACAAACTGTTCTAGTGTGTTGTTGTGTCTCTTTTATTTATATTTTTCGTTCTCTCTCTCTCACACACACAAGAGTTACTCACAACAACACACACTACTCTCCACTAGAACCTCTAGTTTACTCGCAAAGCCAAAGAGTACTGATAAAGTGTCACCTTCCCCTTTCTTTCTTATTTCTTCAACTTTTCTACCGTTTTTCTGTATGATTTTGCCAGAAAGTGTGTGTGCCTGCCCGAATGCCAGCTTCTCCCTTTTCTTGTACCACTACTGCTTTATTACTTCTTCAAGTCAAAATTTAAGGATAAGCCGTGAAGATGACAAAATACACAAGGGATTATGCGTGTGAGAGGAAAGCACACATATAAAAGAACACAGAGAACACGAAGGAAAAGAAATGTGTGTGTGTGTGTGAGTGAGTGAGTAGTGAGTATAATCACGCAGGCAGGCCCCTTTCCTTTCCACCTCAACATAACATACACAGAGCTTTTTTAGCATGACACAAACACAGCCAAACAGGCAGCAGCAATGGAAAGATAAATTTTTACGCCGTCTATATCGTCGTGGTAGCCGTAAGTTAAGTCTTGTTTGTCGTGTGAATGTAGTATGCAGTAATGTAATGTAAATGGGCTACATAAATGAATGACCATTCACTCGCTCTCTTGTTATTGCTGGTGCAAGCACACTATCAGTTTTTTTGTGGGAAGCGTCTAGTAAGAGTGCAGTTGGGAGTTAGCAGAATAAAAAATGAATATATATGAACTTATATTATGTATGATCATCGTTTCATCATCATCCTAGGCAGATTGGGCTGCTACTCATCTTTCTTTTTCTGCTCGCTTGCTCTTGCTTGCCATATTAAAAACGTCTCAATAATTCGAAATAGATACAAAACGATATAATATTATGTACCTCAAACAGAGAGATCTCTCTGCTGATGCCACTTCGTTGCGACCACATAAATGCGTGATGAAAATACTTAGGCAGTCTGACTTTGCTACCAAGTGCTTTGTGTTGTACCACCACCACGTCTCAGCATAGAGAGAAACATTTTTTCGTTCCAGTTCCATCAGAAGTTGGAAACACAACTATGTACCCCATTTCACTACCACTACCGATCACTCCGCTCTGTTCATGCTGTAGTATTATGTTCTCTCTACATCTCTGACACTGCAAGCCACAATTGTGGTGGACTTTTTCTCTCTTTTCTATTTCCATGTCATTCGTTTAATAAGCACAGTCGATTTTTGTTAGCATGCTTTTTGATTTCAATGAATGTGCCTGACTGAATAGTATTGCCTGATTTTTTTCGTATAAATATTTAAAGGGTCATGCAAAAAAGTTGATTTCCTCCCAAAGTGTGGTATAATGAACCAGATAACTACATAATTTATGTATGCAGTTACCTGCCGTTGTTCACAAGTTATAAGGAGGTTAAATATTTTAGTACCTTAATGTCTTGGCTCGAAGAATGTTTAAATGCATTTTACAGTCTATTATTTAACCCACTTGGTTGTTTTCATCATTGTGATTGTAATAGTGTGCGTGAAAGGGTTGGTGGTGCAGCTTCGTAACAACACTACATGTGTTCGCGCTGCTGTGTCTATTGTATTTTAAATTATAAATGCATACTTTTACTTGCTTTTAAGCTATCCTCATTCTCTTGATAGTCGTTCCGTTGTATAATGCATTCTGGTAAGGTCTTCCCTATTTTACATTTTTTTTGTTTTCAACAGAACAGAACAAAGTTAGTTCTGGATATATAATATATGAAACTTGATATTAGTTCACCACCATCGCTGACGCACCATAACTAAGTAAAAAACAACACGACCATGTACTTCAACATGCATGACGATGACGATGATGATGATTGCGCCTCGTTCGACGTTACATTTGCATGAGGAAAGCTTGTCGAGGTTGCTGCATGCATAATTCCTGAGTGAGTACCTACATACAACTCCTGCACCACACTTTATTATTACTACGGAAGAATGTTGAATGCACGTTTTTCGTGTGCATTCATGATCCACCGAAGCCGGATCCTTGTAAAGAGAAATAGGTACCGCATATGTACGGTGACAGCTTGTGAATTTCCAAAAATTCTTGAAATAAAATTAAAAGTTGTCATACAGTCATTGCAAAAACAGAACTCTAAAATGTTAATTTGCTACAAAGTTTTAAAAATCAAACCAAAATATAAACTGTAATCTCCACGGTGTGTAAATATGCTGAAGATACACCTAAGCCTTCGGAGGCCTGGAGGTTTATAATCTGGTTGGAGGCCGGCGATTTCTCCGTTGAGGTTTTTTTCAGGTGGGTTAAGTATGTATTAGTTAAAAACAGCCAAGACTAGGACCGCCCTGTCAGTTTCCCAAAGTAATGCACGTTTCTACTACTAACTATAAGTGGTGCAGCCGGAACTTTTCATAGAGCAATAACAATTGGAGTTGAATACAGAAAACTACATTGTTCAGCCAATAATGTAACTTAAGAGATAATTAATATTCGAGCAGAATTCTACTCAACAGAATGTCTGATGCAAATTTCTAAATACCCAACAATCAATCCGATAGACAAAATTCTAGTTCCCACCGAGAACGTGTGTAAGGCAGGAAGGCCCCACAGACTACAGCGACAAAATGAATCCATCCCTGTGCAACCACAGCGCTTCCCAATAAAGCGTATATATTGAAATGATAGTGGTGCCAGTCATTCACTTAACTTTTTTTACGCCACCAGACAAAAAACGCCAGAAAATGCGTACGTACAGATTGCTGTGTACAACAGATAAGCCAAACGTGAGTGTGTGTACATGCTTTCGTGTTCTTTCACTCAACTCAACAGTTTTGGTTTCCGATGATTATGATGTAAGATATATGTGGAGGAGTTACCTTTCGTTTCCTTGCTTTTGCTGCACTTATCTTCGTTGTCTTTGGTAGGTCGGTATGCTTTACTTTACTAATAGTTCATCATCACATTTCCATTTGCTTTTTATTGCATAGCCTACATATTTTCAGGAACGTACCGTGCATAATGCATATGGGGTCTCTATGTTTGTGAAAAGTCAAAAAAGTGTTTTGCTCCTCGCTCGCCAGCAATATATGATCGAGACAAGTCGAGACGATGTACCCACTGCCCACAGTCTGCCTTTTTACGGTTCTGCCTGGCACTTGGCCTATGGTGTGTACCCTTTCTTTAGAAAACAAGCTTCATTGTCATCATAGTCATCAACAACGCAAAACGTCAAAATCTTAGCTTAACCACAGCTGAACTCGGAGAAGCAACAACTACCATAACGACGCAAACATCAAAATATATATACATACACACACACGTATGTCATCAAAAGCATGCCGGGCTGTGTCGTTGACGTCTCCCTTCCGACTGATGTGCCACAGAGAGGGTAACAATAAACTTAAGAAGCTTAACGTCCAAACGGTAGCGTAGGAGTATCAAGTTGGTTTTCGTTTCGATTCAATGTCTTCGTTTTACATAGCCACCAGAAAAACAACTACTGAATCATTCAACTTCTCTTGTAAAAGCCATTACTTCTCTCATTACGGGCCATAACCTAGCGTACTTTGCTTTGATGGTAGTAAATGGATAGAATGCATAAACACATATATGTGCTCGTATATACGACGTTATGCAGCAATGACAACCTCTAAAAACCGGTGATGGTGATCAGGATAGTGTTAGTGACATGAATGGAGGAGATAGCATAACATTATGCACACTCACCAGCTTTTTATAGGTAGTCTACTATACTGATCAATTTAACAGTGTAGCGTTGTCGACAGAAGAAGAGTTACAACTTACACTACACCCTACACACACACACACACAGGCGACAAGCGCTCAAACACGCTTTTTTTCTAACCACGCAAACCGTTTCAGACGCCAATAACCATGCGAGTCAAAAAAGCGTTGAGTAGTAGTGGCTTGTATTTCAGTCTCAAAGGCAGGCTGAAGGACTCAAAATGGGAATGTGACTAGGAAGATTAATTAAACGGAAAATGTTAGAAAAGTCTGTAACTTTAGATTTAAACGTACATACAACGCAACGGACGGATTTAGTTTGTACCTATGTAGTACGTCGAGTTGGCGGATGAAATGATGTGGCGTTGTTACGCGCAGCATGTTTGCATTATTTCATTGTAGACGGCGATCGAGATTACGGAGAGCATGTACAGAGTAATATATTCGATTCGGACTGAAAGACAAGTACATTTCGCCTCTTCGTTCTTGATTAATATTTAACGAAAGAGGAGTCCACCCAACATGACTTAAATAATAGAATGATAACGCGATACTAATGATGAGACTGATCGGGTCTCTACAAACAATTGACAATAATAATAATAATCGATGCACAATGAAGGCGTGGGCATTTTTCGTCGTGATGAAAAACGTAGACTGTGATAGCAATGCAAATTTTTCGATGCAGAGCCACCATCAGAATCCATAAGGAACTGGAGTGAAAGCTGTGTACAGTGCACTCACTCACGTTACTCATTGCTAGGAGGAGGAAGAAATGTGAATAAATATTTTATGCAAACAATTGACTCTGTGATAAGGATGACAGCGTGGAATATCCCATAACAGACCGTACTGTTTTTGCCGGCAATAAATTATCCCATTTTAGGCATTATGAAATTATGCAAGAAAGAGAAAAAGTCGGAGAATTATACCAAATGCCAAATGTTAGGTTTGTGTACAACAAGAAAATATTTATTTTTATGGAAATACAAATATTGGCTACGCTCGCATGTATCTGCAAACAAAGTAAATCCTTTCTGACAGATTCAGTCAACACTTTTTGCAAAGAGAAAATTGTGTAATATACACACCACATACACTCAATGTTTATATCGTTTCCTCCACACGGTTTTTCTCTACGTGTGCCTTTGGGAGGTTTTCTGCGTTGTGCTTATGAAAATGAGAGATCTAGTCGTGCTTATAAATATAGTGCTATACTGAGCAGTTCAACCGTTGGAAATAATAACAACACCACGATAAATATTTAGATAGCTCGCATGTCATCTTGATCGTTTGAAAATGCATGTTCACGGATACTGAACAAAAAAGTGTCACTTTATAAATGCCTGCTGATATGGATGGCATACTATTACTACCAAAGAGAGATATTTTTGCTTTATTTCTGATACACTTACTAGTAAACGCCAGGCATAGAATGGTCTTACAACGACGTCAATTCCACAATTCATTTCGCATAATGTGCTTTGCAGGGAGACATTGATATTATGATATACTATGCATGGTTCAAATGACCAAGGAAAAAGTAACCGTCATCAAAGTAAAATAATTGGAGTTTACCATATTTCAAGCCGTTAGCAAAGTCCCCAAAACCAAAGCTGCTTGTATTCGATACTTTTGTTTGACTTTTTGGTTCCACTCGTCTTTTGTTTTTCATAAATGTGGACTCTGCGTTTTTATGTCGAGAGTAAAGTACGCAGTCAACAGTAATATCAAATATCGTGAATATATTACGATTGTCGGTCACTATGCGACTGCGAGCATTGTTTTATGATGGATATTGTTATTTATTTGTTATTGACTGGTGGCCAGACGTCAGAAATTTTTATTTTACTTTTAATACAACTTTCACACCGTCATGTCAGTGTGTGTAATGTTAATGTAGACTATGCACACATTATTCATAGGAAAGGAGCAGAGTGAAGTAAGCAGACCACCAACAAGGTTACTCTTTGTCGGTGGTGGTGACGACGACTATGCTGATTATAGTGTACTAACAGCAGCAATGGACGTTTAGCTAATACGCCTCCAACATTTTTTGTTTCATCATCATCATCAACAACAACAATATTTACATCCCGATCGTCCACTTGTGTGTGTGTATGTACAAGCTTGTAAGCTTGAACCCAGCAAGCAAAAAGCAGAGCAGTTAGCTCTTTGGTACTCCACGAACATTATGCTACACTGGCATAGAAAAGAAAAATGGAAACGGCACATAATATGATACTTAATACTTCAAAGTTGGTAATGGTAACAATGCATAACGTGCAATTCTGGCAAATGGTCCACAAAGTAGTAGCAAACAAGTAAAATAAATACAGTGAAAATAAGTCAACAGTAAACTCGAATGGAATGTTATATTTTGGGTGTATGGGTTGATAACGAATGAAATGCTGAGAGAATGGGTTGAGATTGAGAGATTCTCGATTTAATTTACCGTCTCACTTTCCCCCTCCCCCTTTAAAAACAAAATCTCGTATTTTTGTTTTTCTTCTCGCTACGTTTTTGTGCATTGGTTGTTGTTCCAAAAGGAGTTCCACCGCACCGGAGACCGATAATGTGGACTGAGATGTTGGACCGTTTATATTTCTTTCGTGAGTGAGAATTAAAAATACTTTATACAAGCCAATGTCAGCGTTGCATGTCTCATGTAGACGAGCAGTCACAGAGTGTTTAGTTAGAGCACATAATATAAGAATTTTCGGTCCACAATCAACAAACCGGCTAGCTTATCGACTCTATTAAAAATTGAGATACACGTAGTATTTTGCTGTGACTGTTCTTGACAGTATTTACTTCTAGTTTGTTTTGGCTTTTGGTGTAAATGTTTGACTAAGCCCGGCTATAATCTTGGTGTGTGTTCTTGTAAAATTTAACATTGAGTATATTTTATTTTATTATGATTGAAGTAATGATAGTGTTGATATAAAACAATGACAATAGCACGAACATAACCCATCTCGATGTAGGGTTGAATGTGAAAAAGGCTAAACATTAAAACTGAAATAAATGAAGAAAAAGTAGATGAAACACGTTTCACAAATGTACGTTTTTCAATTTCTTCTGACGTCTATTTCAGAAATGAGGTAGTGGTGGTAGGGTAGAACGCTGAACTCTCATTTTTTATTCCAACAAAATGTAGTAAGTGAACCTAGCACATTAATTCCTTCACACTTCCCGTTACTTTCCGTTGAAAATTCTTTGTTACGATTATAATATCTAACATTCGTATATCAGTTGTTCCTATAAAACTGAAAGTAGTCGCATTAAATACCTGATATAAAAATGTTGAGACTGAGCGCCTTTCATCCAAGTACGTACCTTAGTACCATGTTCGTGTAGTAGCATAACAAGAACAGCAGCAACTGCCCAAGAAAATGAATTGTTTTAGCATTTTGTATTATATACCAGTTAACACGTGAGAAGCTTGATTTTCTGTTATTTAAAAAAATATAGGAAAGGTGCGTGCAAACGGTATGTTGCTGTTTTTATGACGGTGCTGTTGGTGGTATGGCGTGGCGTGGTGCAACGACTGCATAAAAATGATAGTTTACATGACTTCCGCCCCGTTATACTTTCTTTCTCACCCGCTACCGCTACCACCTCCTTCAACAGCACCAGCTAAAAATTATCCAATTTTATTGATGAAGCCAGAGGAAAGGGTTGCCAGAACAATACAAAAGTTTCATTTCTTGCTTTTGTTGAAGAGTATAAAATAATGGAAAGAGCATAATAATATCCCGGATTGGGACTCTCTCCGGTCTGTTGTGCGGCAGAAAAAGTATAGAACATTGAAAAACCTTCATATTACGCTTTATGTTCTTTGGCTCCTTCTAAAACGCTTTTTTATAGTACTTGCTACGTTTACCACGGTGGCTGGTTAGAATAGTAAATGTTGGAAAAAATAGCAGCTCTACCTCTCTAGAAGATGCTGATCATGATGATTAAAACAGGATGTGATGTAATGTAATGCATAGAATGTAGGTAGGTAAGCATGTTGGTAAACATAGTAAAACAACAAAAAAGGGAACTAGCGCTGAAAGTGAAACAGAAAAGGTCGTTGCCGTGGTTGGACCTTTTTTCGTCGTTTTGTTTATCAAGAAGAATGGAAGGATAAAGTAAAAACTCAAATTAAAAAAGCGTTCATGTGAAGTGACTGCACAAAGAGAATGAACGCATATATATTCTTCAGTCTCCGGACTGTTCGGGTTCTTTGAGACAGTGAACGATATACGACTACAATTCCATGAGGATATTACATATATTTTTCTCTGGAAATAACAGCATCACTGCAGTAATTTCAAAGCCTGAACCCACCACTGCCAGAAAAAATAACTTTGTGTCGTTTGTGCCGGAGAGTTGGAGAGATAAAAAGATCTTTTAGAATCTTCTGAAACTCCAGCTTTATTTTGAAAGTCTTAGGATATGTTACATCCTTTTCATGAGAATTTGTTACAGAATCTTTTTTTTCTTTCTGTTCGTTATCACTATCACATGACATGTCCAAACATGTAAAACAAACAAAACTGTAAGCAAGTAGTATTAAACTAACGAACTAGTGTCGCGATAAAGCGATAAGAAATCGATACACCAGTGTATAATATGTGGATCTTTCTAAAAAGAACATTATGATTCAATGTAGCGAGAAGAAAATATCTGGGCTCGGTGTGTGGTAAACAGGATGGTTACTGGCATACAAGACTAAACAACATCAATTAGCTTCTGGCATTACCACCAGAGAACTAATGGTTGTCCACTTTGATTCTACACACACACACTAGACAAAATTATGTTTCCGCGGCTGCTTGACAGGAAGTACATTTGAAAGCGAATATGTTGCAGATAATTATTGGTGTCAACTATCGAGCAAAAAACTAGAAAGTTTGCATTCATCCAAAATGTGCCCAAGTGATATCAAAAGCACTAAAGGAAATTGAACTGCATCATTCTTAAATCATGACCACCATTGAACATTCTTGGTTGTAAAATTGTAACTTTTGAATCTGTTTCGCCAAGCAAGTCAACGATCTGCGGTATTCTACTTGCAGTTTCTCATGAAAGTAAACTAGCATGGTCTTTCCATGTCATTTCTGTGGAAAAGAATAAACCGATGGGTGCATCGTTGGACTCAAATTGTACTCCTTTTGAGACACGAAGAAAATGATTGTTGAATAAAGTCACATCAGTAAAATGAAGTTTTAATAGGATTTTGGACCAATTTCCCTTTCAGTACACCATTTTCTTTACTTTCCTATTCCGAATGGGTAGTCGTGAATTCTAAGTGTAAGTGTGAATTAGGTACGTCAGCCAACCAACTCCATTTTCCTGCATTGGTTCCACTTATAACAAGGAAACAGAAAATAATATTTTGTCCCCAAAACCATATCAAGACCTGAACTTTGTCCACTAAAGTGGCACAACTGTGATCGTATCTTTTAACATATACTGCACTCTAGACAAAACTTAACAACAAAATTGCTCAGTGTTGTGGATTTCCCAAGAAAAGTTTTATGATCATCTCAGGAAAATTCTTTGGAAATTAATAAGAAACCCATCAGGTACTATCCCACCCCAAAAAGAGTTTTACATTCTCAGTAGTGAACCTAAATATGTACCAGTCACGATATGCTCATGTTACAAACATAGATACACATTGGCTGTGGAAGTATATAGAATATGATTAAAGTTTAATTTTACAACCACTTCGATCAGAGTCCGACTGGTCATTTTCAGTTGGCAAACAACTGCCTACAATACATGTTATATTGTATATGAATGAAGCCCATGCTGATATCATCTGCAGTTTACAGTATTTCATGTAGAATTTGTAAATACATCATGCATACATGTACTCATGTAATTCCACTCTTTGTTTTACCTAAAATACATCACGTGTCATTTACCGATTATTATCGCTATTATGCTGTATACCTTAATTATACTTGATCACTTACGTATCATTTACTGTAGGAAAACTAAAACCCTATTATTACACGATAATGGAGATTTTTGGAAGCCCAAGTATTTCCATTCAGACAACACAACGATGATGTCCTGTCTATGTGATTGTGTATTTTACCCCAGCTTCATTCTATCCAGAAAGCCAGACAATAAACCAAGAATTTGCTACGCTCCGCTCACCAGCAGCACCGTGATATTGTTAACGCTTTTTTCTATATATTATTTTTCTTGTGGTGTTATTTCTTGTGCATGTGCCATGCCACATATTCGCATCACGATAAATTTCTTGGCAAGCAACTAAAGAATGAGAGTAATTTTACTGACATGCTATTAGAATAGTAGATGCTTCGATGCCTGGCACATTTCACCGTGTTCCTTGCGTGGTGCGCTGCGTTTATTTCACACCATGCATGCGAACCTACCATGCAGCATGCAAACCTTCCTCCACTTCATCGAATGTACGGTTTTATCTCTAGTCTAATAAGCCACTTTTTTTCTCAAGTTCAGCCAAAAATGTGAATTTCAAAACTGGATCATCATCATGAAAAAAAGAACTCCATTTCGTTGCTCGTTAAATTCAGGCAGACAAGGGCAGTTTTAGGTGTATTAAATTGTAAATTTATCACAAACGTACCAATAGTGTTTTAAACTATTTTTGCATACGACAACAACGGTTGTTAGAACATGTAATCTGAAATTCGGAGAGCAATTCATCCATGTCGTTACTCATGTTGTTGTAGTTCATTTGAGGCATGAACACACAGCGAAACGAGATTTTGTCACACAGCAGCATTTTATTTCCTTGTGTGTATTTCTGACTTAAACTACAAGACAACAAAGAAATTTAAGACGGATTTCGATGCATCCCTGGACGTGCTTCCGCTGCTTTACCTATACAGCATAGTACCTATATACATACAGGCAAATAGGACTAAAGTGAGCAATATTCAGTATTCGTTAGTCAATATATTTTCCTATTTAACTGTATGATACTATTATTATATTATTATGGATGCGTTCTCACGTAGAATGATAATTTAGAGATTTCCTCCTCTCTTTATTTCTTGGCTCTGTCTACCGCTGCCAAAACTAATAAACTGTTTTGTTTTCAGTGTCGGTTTAACGAGTTTCGAGACGATGAAGAGAAAAGGAGCAGATATAACACTAAAGCATGTACATAAAACAGTTTATTAGATGCGTTGGTTCTTGTTCATGTTTTTACGCACTCACACGTCGCGACGGCAGACTTATCGCACATTTAGATTAGATTACTAAGATGGGTATAAAATTCATTGTCAAAGTCAAAAGTCAGAGCCCATATCGTCATCATTATCGTGCAATTAAATGAACACACAAAATATGGACTATTACCAAAACACAAATGCTATTCATAGATCATTCTGTGGTGTAGTAGTGGCAACCCTTTGAGGTTGGCAGACAACACAGTAAACTCCGATGTAATTTCTCGCAATTACAAAATCATTGCTGATCTCGCACCCAGTTTGTAACGAAGAGAGACATTTTAATGTCGAGTTGTGACGGCTTGTTGTCATTCTAGTCCTCCCACACCCGTAATTACACCAAATCTTGGTCGTTAAAGTTTGTACTTTTTTGTACGATTTTATCATTCTTGTGTAAATTCAAATGTCTGAGGGTAGCATATTTATGACATCATTTTTATTTTCCCCTTTACCACCTATGTGTTTCATAAAGTTATATTCTGTAGTTACTCATAAGTATGGCTTCATGTCATCGCCATCATCTGCAGTAACTTTTATTGTCAAATTAAACTCAGTAATTAGCTTCATACTACGACCTGGGCTCTGATATTTAGCGATGATCTGCTGTGGCGTATATTGTCAGCGATTCGTTATTTGCATCATGTACGTATTGCTACATGTTTTTAGCTTCGGTAGAATAAAATCTTGGTTGGTCGTTAATGAACCTTTGCTCATATGTTGTAAAGTGTCTAGCGTGATTTCAAGATGAGAAACCATTACAATACAATATAAACCCTTTAACAACAATGACCATTTATAACAGTCGCTGCTAGCAGTAAATTTTAAAGTGAACTTTGTTTTACTGTGAGTAAACGTTCATTATTTCATGGGTATGTACAAATATAAACCCACAAAAACTAGAAATGGAAGACAGTATTCTGTCCAGATATCCTTGGTCAATACAATGTATATTTTTGTGTCCTTTGATAAGTGAATGGATTATTACTGAAGAAACTGTGTTTTCTCTCTACAAAAGAGCTCTTTCATTTGCGGAATCCCGTTTAGCTGCCATTTGTGATGCACATTTTGATGAACGTATTTACTATGCACCATTTATACATTGTTTTTAGGTTTGTTTTCCACTTGTTTTAGTTCATGGTAGTCAGGCTGCATTGGAAGTGACACCTCTATATTCTGCATGCAGCTGAAAGACATCAGACAGAGTTTCTAACAGTCAAGTAGATTGAGAATCAATAATATACAGACCAACTTCTGTATAATTCCCTTATAGTTCAGAAGAGACGAAGACAAGATGTGTGTTAGGGGATTTTGTTCTGTAGTTAAACATCGGACTTATCTAATGTGTAGAGCTTAACGGTCCACCGACTCGGATGATGACAGATATAAACGGATTCCCTGTTGTAGTAATAAACACAGTTA
Source organism: Callyntrura guangdongensis (assembly GCA_027744295.1). Taxonomy (NCBI): domain Eukaryota; kingdom Metazoa; phylum Arthropoda; class Collembola; order Entomobryomorpha; family Paronellidae; genus Callyntrura; species Callyntrura guangdongensis. The sequence goes on from JAHZNB010006481.1 coordinate 22,250, forward strand.
CACAAACACATTCCATACAATACGCATACCAGCAATCCATATATAGCTAAAATATTATTAGAAATGCATTAGACAGCATTTTATTATTACATGTGCTAAACTGCTTTGATGGCGAGTGCAGAAGAAAATGCTGCATTTAGCCACTCATCACACCGTGTGGTTCATGTACATTTACAAGAGATAAATGATTAATGTTGCAGTTGAATATTTATGCTCCAGTTAATACAATTTTCATTCTAGGAAAGTAAAACCAAGAAACCGGGGAAAGTTAAAAAAATTCTACTCATATCACCTATTCACTGTGGCACAAGAATTGATCGTCTATTCGGACGTGTAACAGATCAGAAAACAATCGTTCTAATGTTACTAAGCATTATTGGCGGCAGAATATTCAATTTTCCAAAGAGAAAGTTTTAGTTTTGGTCAATCCATTTATCATTCATTACTTTAAAATCATTGTTTCCATACATGCTGAAAAACACACGGCATTCATACGAATAATTCATCGTTGTTATAAATTAGTAAATTATTACTATAACCAAGGCACGCTAAGCTTACACAAGTTATTTTGAATGAGTTCGGTAGTTAGCCACAGTCTAGAGTGCAAGTAAAGTTTACTGACAGTAACATAGTTCGAATTTGTTGTGTATATGGCATAGTGCATATACAATACGCTGCAAAATGACCTTTCTTCCATCCAATACCTTTTGAAATAGTTGTTGTTTTTAATAAATATGTGCATGTTAGGCTGAGTTGATGCTACTACCTAAGTAATTTATTGGAGAACCCCGTGGCTCCGGGGCATCGCCCCCACATCCGAATCCTCACATCCAAATCCTCACATCTGAATCCGAATCCCCCACATCCGAATTCGAATCCCCTACATCAAAATTCTCACGTGCGAATCCGAATCTACGAAATATATTATGTTTTAAGCTCTGTGTAAGCTAAGCATTGTGTAATTAACAACACACTTGTTTTTCTTGCGCATTAATTAAACTAATTTATACATATTTCCATTTATCACCTTTTTTACAATGGCAGTTAGCTTCCCATGTACTTACATTATATACATGTCGTTTAATCCCACCCTGTTGATTGCATACATTTTGGTGTACGCAGCAAATACAAAAGAACAATGCAAGGACAGGTGTAAGTTGTTCCAAATTTTATTCTAATCTAGTAAATCATCGAACAAGAATATAGTACACTGAATAAATGACTACATTACGAATAACATTAAAGTGAAACAATACAAATTCTGCATCTCAAATTCAAAATTTCCGTGTTACTACAGACACAACTAAAGCTATTTTTATTTTCGGTTAACATTCACGAAAAATTCATTTCCGGTAAATACCATAAAGCCGTAACTCGTTTAATTTTATAAAGTCAGAGAATGCAACTTTAGTTTATTAAAATGCAGTAATATACAAAACACAGGACTATCTTGAAACCAAAAATTAACAAGCCCAAACAAAATTTGTAGTAAAACATAATCATATAGTTAAAAACAGTTAAATCAACTGGAAATTTTTTAAGAACTTGGACTGGTCTTACAAAGATGTTATCACAATAAAAACAATACTTTACAAAAAGTCCGTTTCGGGTAAAAGCCCAAATGCAACTTTCTTTAGACATCCCATTGACAAGTAACGTTTCTTGTCATGGACAAATCGGCTCTCTCGGAAAATGTAAAGGTATGGTCATATCTCAAATAATATGCAAAAATGGCGCATCTCGTACCAAGCCGTACTTTTCGGTGCGCCACATTCCGCACATCTTACAGCGGGCGAGATCAGCATAAGAATTATACATACGCTCCAGATCTCAGCTGGAGATCGACGTGATGGTTGAAGAACGTCAATTACTTCTTTGTGCTAATCTTCAGTCGCGTTAATTTCTATCGATATATCTTCAAATGCAGAACATTCCTAATTGACACACCGACTGCATCTAAAGAAAATACAAAGAGTTGATATGCTATGCAGTAAGAAGTAACAACTACGTACGATTCGGAGGAGTGCAAAATTACCAAATGGATCAAATGCAAAACATTCCTAATTGACACACCGACTGCATCTAAAGAAAATACAAAGAGTTGATATGCTATGCAGTAAGAAGTAACAACTACGTACGATTCGGAGGAGTGCAAAATTACCAAATGGGCAAAATTTCATATATGAAAATTCGAAAAAATCCCTTAGAATGCTTATAAAACGGATCAGTCCTTTTAATTTTTGGTAGAAGTGGTCGGTTGGTTCGAAATAGTTATGTTGATGGATTGAATTTGCACTGACCATGATGTCAAGTATGCTTATACTATAACTGGTACTATTTATTTCCTTTATCTATAAGTAGAAACTATGTTGCATTAAAAACAAAATTAAGTAAAAAATCTTATTTCTACCAGAAGAGTAACGGACATTATGTTGCGCATATACCTGTTATCATTGTCAATCGATCGTGGGAAACGATGACAAGGATTGACTCAATGTGAATACTTTAAATGACCTATGGTCTGTAGTTGTCAATTGGCGAAAACTGGTTGAGACTTCTTCAAAAGCATCAAAGCGTCACTATTACATCCAGATATTTATTTCATATGTAGATTGAGAATAGTAAGTTAAAACATTTTTAAAATTTTGTTCCAAATTGGTTTAGAACTTGGACCCCAGAGGCGACAAAATTATAAAATTGTTTAGTCCATGAAACGGTGGCCATAGACCACCAATGGATGCAAATGTGCGCATTTAAATTAAAAAGACCCATTTTAAAACTTTCACAAGTTTATTATACCTTAAGTAACGACAGTACAGAAGCAAATCCACTGTTTTCCTCGGACCGCGCACATCCCCACGGATTTCCAAATTGAATGGGTCAACGCGTTAAACGTCTCTAATCCAAATAGATTTTCCAATATCCTGATTTCCAATTAAACATGACTTAATGTATGCAGAAAATTTGATTCAATGCATGTAAAGTTCGCACAATGAACTGAGGGTTGTGTCGAATACTGCATGTATTTCTCAAGTTCAAATGTTCATTTCCAAACATGCACATTCCTGATCAGCGTATTAAAGGAAAACTATTTGCGAACGATTTAATCGACGCTGAGGACGTTTTTGTGTTTTATGTCTTCAACTTCATCCTCTGGGTCACACACTTTATCGTTTACATCGAGTACACACGCAGAGGTAATTTGAACTGTTATTATCTTTAACTCAACTAGTACTACTTTTAGTAGTCTGTTGGCAATGAGTTAAAGTTGTCTCAATCAGGTTCTTCGGTTGGGCCGATTTCTTCATGGTCTTCATCCTTCAGTTTTTCATGCGTAGTAAAAAAAATGTAAAGCCACATACTTATTTTGAAATGGAATTGTTAGCTGTACGGCGGTCGCTCATCAATAATAAGGTTATAAAAAACTTTTGTTTTTACTGTTGAAGGTTTAATGAATGCCACATTATGTACGTCGGCACACGAAGTCATTTTTTTACGTTAAAAAACCCTTATTGATGAAAGTAGCAATTTAATAAATATATAAAAAAAATAAACCAGCAGGAACACTAAAAAGCTAACGAGTCTATTTTAAAGTTTTCTTAGACAATTACTAACTACTACTACATTACAGTAGATACTGTAGAAGCGTACCCGGAACATCTGCTTGGGTTTTAAAAAATATGGATACCTTTTGATGGTTAAAATTTTTGTAAATACTACACTTTAGTAGGCGATGGTATTGGTAGTTGGTGGCCAACTATCATTATACCACCGCGCTCTACTGCACACGATAATTGGCCTAGATCTGCAGTCTAGCTATTAACGTGTGTAATTTTCGAAAATGTATTTACGTAATTCATTAAGAATACGAAAAATGAGAGATGGTGTGTGTACGTATGTGCAAAAAAATTTCTGTGCATACTCTACTCTCTGCTTTGTCGCTTCCAATTCCAATGTGTCATCTCAATGCCCCTCTGAGGCTCCAAGACGTAAGGCAGGGAAAGACTACATTTCCGCGGTTGAACTTCGCCTCGCACTTTTCGCGAAAGCTTTTACAAACGGGCACCATCATCTATAACTCCAAAAAGACGTCGCTGGATCCTAGAGGTGATAAAGCCGATTGTTGACTTAGCGGGAAAAGTTATTGCTGAAATTGATACATCGGATCTTTTTGATGCTTCACTCACTGTAGACAACGGAATACTGACTGCGTTGAAAGGCTATCACGCTCTATCCTCTGACGACCGAAAGAATTCTCGGATCTCTCGGACGTTAGCAAGTTCCAAACTGAAACAAGACGTTTAACGGCTGATCTCGAGTACCACTGTGGTATTAGCGTGAATAGTTTCAAGGAGGGACTTCTTATACATGAAACTCTAATATCAGATGTTATAGGAAATCTTTATTCCACAAATGTGTATGCAATTCATTGAGGCGAAAGAGGAATGCCGATCAAACAAGATATCACTAATTTTTATTCGTCGACAAACTTTGGTGAAAAAACTGCCGAACAATTTGGAATTTTCTATTCTAATGAAGCTTGGGGAGTCTGTGGAACAGCTGCAAACTGCTTTATTTAAGTCATTTGTCTTTTGTGAATAGAAATATGAACAAATTTTGTTTGAGTTTGGTATTCAAAATATACTGTATACATTAGGAATACCTGTTGTCTCATCACAATTTAACAAAAATAAATATATTTTAGTCAAGCCGTTTTAGTGTTATTTCTATTGCTTTGCAGCGTTATAATTGTTGTCGTGCTCAACCGTCAGGTTGTCTTACCGTTTTTGCAAGATAACGTAAGAAAATATATTTGTGACTTTTCGCTAATATATACATATGATGGTTAATATCTCGGATGAATCCTTAAATGCACGTTTGGATTTATCTCATGAAGTCAATGAATAGATCACTACCAATTTATGTAAACGTCGGTTTAACCTTGACAAACAGATAATTAAGTGTATATTGTGACACCAAGCAATACTTAGTTCGGTTTGAATTACGATATCAGCCTGTTTTGAATTTGTTTGGAGTATAAACATCAGAGTTATTCTTTTGTTGCCAGATATCCTGCACAAGGAAATATTAAGTAGCAAAAACATCTTCAGCACAGGTGCTTCACGCTATTGTTTTGTAAAAAAATTCAAATTGAATTATTATTTTATTATTATTATTATATGATTATTATATTATATTATTGTATTATTATAAATTTATTATTATTGTAGATTTATGGTATTTAAAAGAAACACTATTGCTAAGCAAATCACATTTAACAGAGACTAGCTGGAAAGTTTTGAATGAACAGCTATGGAAAGTCTATTGGTTCAACTAAAATTGCAACTGCGCCACCTTAGAATTCACTACCATTTTGTCCCTACATACCTAGCACTGACCAAACTAGACTGTTACAACTAAAGTTGCATAATACAAGCACCTCCATGGGCGTTCTAAGTGAACCTCCATTATTCCCCGTTTTAGTCATAGTCAACATACTACTCTCTACATTTTATTACCATTTTTCTCTCTTTTTGCTTTTTGAGCCAGCTTTTGAGCCTGACGTCTCAGTAGAAAGAGATTGATGCTCTAGCCAATGCATTACCTCGCCGCTTAATGTTAATACATATTCCAATTAATTTTCCAGATAACTATCAGCTTCAGTGGACGAAGGAAATGAAATATTTTGAGCCACAGTTTTAGTTGCATGTTTGCCTTTTGCATAAGCCTATACTCTCTAGATATTAATGCGTATTTTGCATTATAAATCTAATTATTTCATTAATTTATTTGAAGAAGTCGATTTAACATTGCACTTTTTAATGCAATAATTAACGTTGAGTTTAGACCAAAACTATCGGTAGATAGTCATATGCAGACCACATTTCGTATTTATACATGCATTTCCACTGCCTCTGTGATGGATGTCCAAATTCAACTTACTTGGAAAATTTAAAGACTTCTCGTTAACGAGAAGTCATTACTTTTTCAACCTACAAAATTTTTTTTTGTGTAAAGTTATCCACGAAACTTAAAATTTAGGCGCTTTCCAAACTGCAAGTCCAAAATTGAACGAGGTATACGAACACTAACTATATTGTATGTCTCACGAATACGTAAAATCAAAAAAATATCTGAATATTTTGGTGATTTGAGTTGTATAACTGCATGCATAATAGTGGGAATTTAGTGACATAAAGTGTGTCCATTTGATCATTACACGTTGTACAGTTTTATTATTTCTTTTTCATATATCAGCTACGGATATAAAATTATTACGTTTTCATCAGTAAATCATAATTTTGTTTTCACGGCCATTGCAGTGACGGATTAGTAGGAAGAGTTTTTTAAAAGATAGTGATGGGCGATTCGTATTCGCACGTTAGAATTCTGATGTAAGGGATTCGGATTCGGATAAATGTACTAGATTATGATTGGGATGTGGGGGCTTCGGATTCGCATGTAGGGGCGATGCCCGTGGCTCCGGACTGAAAGTTAGTTTAGTATGTAATAAGAATGTTTTAATTCACAATACCCAAATGTTATCATGTAATAATTATTCATTATTATAAGGTGACGAAAGTCACTTATTAACTTTACGATGTCTGTCTGTCTGTCCGTCTGT
>JAHZNB010006482.1:0-17117 GCA_027744295.1 Callyntrura guangdongensis
AAATCAGCAAAGCTATAGTGGTGTGCTGTGTGTGTGTGTTTGTGCGTTGTCCTGCCACGTCATTTTATTTCTCTTACGTTGCCCCTTTTATTGGCGGCCGCAAAAGAGGTCTTGAGGCTACTGATTTTCTCGTAAATTACCGAAATTGATAAGATTTTTTTCGCGATCGTGAATAAATACTCACAAGAAAAATAAATACTGATGGATATCAGTATAATAACAAAAACAAGCCTGTTTGCAACTATTTTTCCTTCCTCCTCTATTTTCCCTCAGCTAATTTCGATGATCTTACTCTAAGCAGAGCTGATAAAGAATTTTTTTTTATCTCGCTCTTCGCTTTCTAACTATATACCACTCAAAACAAACAGATGAGAAGAGGGATTCTACATTGTAAATCTGTCATCAGCTTGACACCTAACATGTGAAAAGTACATCATATATATTCACCTACTTGTTCTCACAGAATATTTTACACTTTAGGGAGAATGATGATACAGGGTTCATCATTAAACTCTATAAAAAATGTAGAAAACTGATCTTTCTTATTTTTATCCAATCTTCCATCTTTCTCTCTCTCTCTCTCTCTCTCCTTGTCTGATTCAGCTCGTCGCATCTGCAAAGGGCAAATCATTGCACGGCTCCGTGCTAACCAACACCACTAGTAGTGGTTTTGAAACATGCAAATGTGTCAGTAGCCAGTAAATGTTTTGTCAATGACAGGTTACGGAGGCGTTCCGAGCACTGCAATCGTGAAGACTTGATTACACAGATATTACAGTTACGGATAATGCCTTTTTAGCATGTTTCTGTACAAAATGAATAATGAATTGTGAACAGTTGCTCTGAATTTTTGTCTTTTTTGAGACGAATACCTTCTTGTTACGAAATATTGCGTTCCTTGACGGAATTTTTCTCCTTGAACGGCCAACGACAAGATTTGCTTTAGGTTTTATTCTGTTTATTCTACCAGTTATACCTTGTGTAACTTTGTCCGCTTTTTTCTAGAAACAAGGAAAGCATTTGAGCACTTCCAAGCTTTAAAGCAAAAGTAAATAAAGAAAATGTCCATTGGGGCTTCTCGATAACTTGAGTAGTAGCAGTAGTGTGCGTAGGAAAGGGAAACTGTGACAGGCAGTCCGGCTCACAGCATCCCGTTCAACTTTCAGTGGGACACTTTGATCTGCTCTGCAAGATGACGATGATGATGGTGATGATGATAAATTGGCAATCAAAATAATATTAAAGAAAACCACTCTATTTACATTTTATTTGCGCATTTATTGATGACATCTAACTGAATTGAGAAAAAGAGATTAAATAACACTGCTTTTATGCCAAAGCGTAATTTTTCAACTTTAAAGCAGGTTATAATGGTGGCGATGAGTACTTGTCAGTCAGTGAAATGCGTATGCCAACTCTACTGTACTGCTTTTTTCTGGCTGTCTCTAACCAAAGTCGACCTTCGTTTCCTGTCATCAACATAAGCAAACTCTCTTCTAGAAACATAATATCCTCTTATCATGCAAAACACACAAAATAAAACTTTTTCTTGCTTTATTCAAATCTATTCTCTTAAATCAAAAGTTCTGCTTTACCCCATTTTCTCGAACGCTCTCAGACTGTTCATACTCCTTTATTGCTTTAACTGCAGATGGAAGTACGAAATCACTACAATTTTTGTGCACGCATTTATCATTATTTACTGGGTATATGGAACTCTTGTACTGTCACACATGCAAACAAAATCAAGTCTCCGCCGCGTGTTCACTCTGGTTTTCTTTTATCTGCGTAGGCAACTAATCCACAAACATCTCAAGAAAATCTTCTTGTTTTTTTTCAACTTTTCTTTTTTGTATTCTCCTTTTGTTTCTTGGTTTCCTCAAACTCGAAGAAATTCACAGCTACTACTACCAATGACATCAAAACAGCACCTACTAATAATTTCAAGCCGTAACGCGACACAAAACATAATATATAGGTATAAGTTACATAGATACTTGACTTGACACTACTACACAGAACACACAAATAACGCAGCAGTATAGCAGCCGTGGTATAAGAAAGTCTCATTTGGGGCAACTACAGCGACTTGAACGAAAATACAAATGCCTAATTGTAACTTTACATACAAAAACTAAAGAACAGCAACTAACAGAAAAGTTTTACGGATTTATGAAAGCCATTAACTTGGATTTGATAGTTTCAACTTATATACTTACTTGTGTTTTTCTTCCTCTTGGTCGTCTTCACTAACTCTTGGGCACCAACAGTTATTCGGCAAAGAGTGGAGCTCGCATATGCTTATAAAAACAACTTGTTTCTTAGTTTAGAACTCGCTGACGAATACAAAGCTTGAAAAAAAATTTGTCCTTTCAGGCACCCGTCGTTGATGTTTCTATGAATGTGGTAACTGACATGGTCCTTTCTTTAAGCCGACAACAATGACGGCGCGTTGAAGATGATCATTGAAGCTTTTTACTACTACAGTGGCCTACTACGTGTTAGAAGATGTGTTGTAACGACTGTTTTACTTGGAGAGTGCAGCAGAGTTTGTACGATCGCGATCCTCGCCGTAAGTACGTCCTCTTTCTCGACTTTGCAAATCGCAAGAAAAAACTGAAAGTAGTTTTCTCGTTTGCACGAATCTCTCAAGTTGCTTTTCTCTCCTTTTCTTGAATGGGCAAGTAAACTATGAGTGAAATTGTGGATAAATAGAACGCGAACGGGAATTCAAGAATGATGTCGGGGTGGCTGTTGAGTGAAGTACTGGGGCTATAATATACTGCATGGCAATTTCAGCTTTTTAGCATCGTCTTCTTTCCTTCGAGACTACTGCTCTGGCTGGAACTGTAAGAGTGAGTGAGCCAAGTAAGCGTAGGAGAGAGAAGTGCAAGTGTCTTCTCTCTTTTTTCTAATGTAGGATGTTTGCGTGTGTATGTGTGCCTCTGTTTTGTGTGTACGACGGTACGTCCGTCCTCCTATGAGTCTATATGAGTCAAAACGGAGAATGAGTAGGAAAAGAGTGAAGTTTCAGGATTGACTCTTTCTTCGAGTCTGATATACTTGGCATAGAGGTTGACTGTTTTATTTAACTTGCTCCTCTTGATGCTGCCTTACTGCATATTACTGCTGCTTGCCTGGCTCTCTGGCGGCTGGCAGCGTCTCTCTCCCTCTCTCTGTAACAATTTCACTGACACTGGTTTATTAACTATAGTGTTGACTGCTGAAACATTTTAGTACATAACAATGTGTGCATCTACATCACAAATAAGCGGTGACGCGCGCGCTCTCTCCCCTTCTCCTCTCTCTCGCCACGGCAGTCCTTCGAATGTGCGAGCCTGATTTTGGCAAAAAAATCAAAGTATTACTTACTTTTTTCTCGGCTTTTGTAAAAGACTACAGAAACGGAACTGTAAGTTTTCTCTTCTTTTGTGGGAAATGGGTTGCTTGTCGTTAAGATAGCTGCAGGAATTTAGGAGAAGTAAAGTAACCAAGACCATCATCATCATCATCCAAATATGGAATATTAGCATCAATGGGAGTTTTATATGTTTTTGTGAAAGTGTTATTAAACTGTAGTTTTTTTTACAAGACGAGGGTGTTTTTGCATTGGTTGGCTTTGTCTTGTTGGTACATTGTAATTTTGAAGGCCGGGTGGAACGGAAATTGTACCTTAATCTGTTAAATTTCAAGAAATTAAACAAAGAACTGCAAATGGATAAAAAACGAGTATGGCAAAAATGCTGTGGTATGAGAGTTTTTTTTTTGCAAAAGCGTCGTGACATATCTGTGGAAGCCACACACACCACGCAAAAAAGTTTTTGTATGATTTTTTTTCTGACAAGCTGAAATATTATAATGTACACTTTTGATTATGCGCAAATCTGGTTTGGTTATGATTTGAATAATAATGTCGTGTTCTCCATGTGTGTAAAATGGTAACAATTATTAAATTATTCATAAACAAACTTCCCAGTATCGTACAGTACATACGTACTGTGGTGGATGTGCTATGGCTTAGAAATCCAACAAAAAATAATATATTGAATCTGTCAGAAAACTTTTTCTAAAAGCAAAAAGCGGATGTATTTTTAAAGACACCTGTGCAGACTGCAGACATTGTACTTTGTAAGAATCTGATTCTAAAACAGGGCTATTGCTACAATTAAGTTTACGAAGAATCCTCACCTCCCTTGACGTCTTTGTTTATCGTAAATTTAGTTATTCTATGATAAATATTTATTCTACCTAACACAATTTGACAGACGACATGATAATAATAATCATAGAAGAGGGATAATGCTCGGGTCGTGAGGAGACTGGCCATCACTGGCTTTAGTGGCTTTCTTTAGTTTCAGTGAAATCAACGAAGAGAACTGTTCCGTGAATGCCACACTGCTATTACTTATTTAAAGTTCACCTTGAAGGATTTCTTGTTCGCGTCACATTACAGCAGCACTAGAATTGCAATATCCGTCAACGTGGTTAATAATAGAACATGCCAAGGGAAAATATTTGTATATATGACACTTTGGACAACGACGCAAACAAAACGTCACACCAGGTCATTGTTTTAGGGTTGAAAAATCTCCTTCGGTTTTTATTATAAACGCATTAAAAATGATTCCCTAATTGCGGAATCAAACATACCTAAACACGTTTTGTACACACAAATTGCCTGTCACATGGTACGACACCAGAAATTCAGGGTCAATTTCGAAATGAGAGTCTCCGATTACGTAAATTATTCCAACCGATAAGCGATTGTAAATGTTTTAGCAATTGTATTTTCACGTGTGACTTGTTTTTACGAAGATTTCAATTGACTCAAGATGGTCCATAGTCTATGGACCATAAATTACATTCAGGCTATAATGAACATTAATTTTTATGATGTTATTAACAATTTTAAGAAATCAAGCTATATAACACATCAAATTATTGTATGCAATTGTGAATTTCATATAATTCTGCCCAAACAGTACAAATGCAAAACTCAAAATGGGGAATACAAAGCGATTTTGTATCTCCACTTTGCCCCAAGGAATAGCATTTCTGTTTTCCTTCTGAAAAGCAGATAGGCACTGCATAATTTCACAGAGAAATGCATTGAGAAATCCCGAGGCGAGTTTAACTCACAGTCAGACAAGTCAAAATACATTTTTCTAGTCCGCCTTACCATTACGAACAGAACCAAAACAGTACCAATTTCACATTATGATCCCAATCCCCAATTTCGAGTTGCTAGTTTGATCCTGGTTTGCAAGTTTCATTTACCTATTACCCACCAACCCTTGATATCCTTTGCCTGGAAATATCGTATATTGTATTTTGATATTGTACTTTACCTTACAGGACGAGGGCGTTTCTAAAAATAATACTATGCCTATAACATCAATTAAAACTTTTTAAGAATTTTAAAACATGAGCATCCAAAAGTTAAACATATGTTCAGTCTATAGTTGGATGACGAAAGAAAGTTATGAAGAGAATCCAATACATGAATCAATTTCCCCCGAGTTGATCTCCTCGGAGTTTCTGGTAATAAAATAAAGTTAGTCACCCTATCACTAATATGCACCTATTTTTAGATTACTTTTCGTTCAAATAATGGAAACTACATTTCCTTGTATCATCTTGTAAACTTCTTACTGAAATTTTTAGCATTGCTTCACATAACTCTTTAGAGAAACACCGACAATTCGCTTGTCCGAGTGGGTGAACGTACGCAAACTAGGCATATATTTGAAAAATACAAACTCAGAACCGAACTTGAACAATTCTATACCTTTATGATGTTGTGTTGTAGAGAAGAGAGTCCATGGCTCATGATGCATGAACTCACATTCTCCTCAGATTTTGACAGTTGTGTAAAAATATTACTGTTATTGTATTATCTGAAAATCTCATTTTTTTAATTACCTACACTGCTGCGATAAGCTTGAGTGAATTAACAAGGGAAAAATTTCTTCTTCTAAAAATGGGCAGGTTTTATGGTATCATATATTATACACATTAAACTGCACTGCATATTATTATAAAAGGCTCGAGCGCTACGCTGTTAGACATTTCCTGTTTTCATTTTAGAATCGTAAATTTCAACAAATAATGATTTTATAATGTATGTGGCATGCAGTGCAGTATACCTATCTGGCTTAAAATTGTAATGAAATCAAGTGATTCAGAATTAGTGGAGAGAAGTAGATGATACAGCATATTGCCCACTTCATTACAAAATGCACCAATGATACGTTGTACTAACTGTACGAGGATGGCAAACGCCAAATCATTCGCAAATAAGAAAATTGTACACACTTAAACAGTTGGGTTTTTACAAATGAGAATATTAGTACAATTACGCATAAATTGCATAACGAAACTACTTGTGCAAAATTTTCTTAACCAAAATACGTATATTCTTCTACCGAATAGTATGAATCATTCGTGTGATCATAATCATCACATTCACATATTGTCTCTTGTTTCTCTTCCAATCCTAACCTATCTTGGCGCCAATACGCCTATGAACTGCATTACTTTATCCTTTACGCAGATCCACCAGAAGTGTATTAGAAAATATTGCGTGTGCATAACCATAAAGAGACGGGATACGTAAATTATGCTTTCAGAGGCGCAGACCGTACCGCACCATCAGCCATCAAATAAACATGACGCAATCGTTGTCGACGTCCGCGTCCTCGTCTCATAAGCTAACATTTTACATTGACTAGCAAGCTTCTGAATGAATGACTCCGAAAAAAAACTTGAAATTGCTGTCATGTTGTGGTATCTGTTTTCATTCATGCTCTATTATTACCAATAAGCATCATCATACAGCTACCTTGAATCAAATTATAATTAAGGTAGGTCATAAATAGAATATTACATACCTGGTGGACAAAAATAATGTATATTATTATTGTACCTAAGCTATGCATTACGTACGTACCTAATATCTCATCACACCACTAGAAAAAGAATAGGCCATAATAACACCGAATTGGTTTTACTTGCTGTGAGCGGAAGAAATAATGATATTCTGAATCCGTCAAATGTAAAACTACCTTAGAGCACCTGGCTGACAAGTCGCAAAATATTTCATTGATTATGTATGTGAATGGCTTTACAACTACAACCTATGAATACTTAACCTTGACGGCATAACGGATGAAGATATATTTGTGTGTTCCACAGTCATTACTCATTACATAGGTTTTTTTCGTTAGAGGTTAGGATACAACTTAAGTTGCAGTTGTAAGAATTTACCAAAGAATATATTTGAAATTTCAATTTAGGAGACTACAATCCCATATAGTTCGACAATTATTATAAGTGTATGGTGTATAGATCTCTATAATTACATACGTACATTTATGATATCATTGTTTGTTTCTTGTTGATCAAAAGGAAATACCGGTTTGTTTACTTTAAGGCACAATTGTATTATAATGAAAAGCTTTAAATCTTGAAACAACGAATTCTTATATTTATATAACGTAAAAACGTGGGAAAGCTAGATGAAGTAAAAAGGTGGGTCCATCTGCGTTTTTTGGCGTTTCAATAATATAGCTGAAATGTTTGACCTACATTCTAATACTACACTGAAAGGAGACAAGCTATTCCAACGTAATCTCTTGCGGAGGAACCTTAGTGAAAGACGCCTTGAGCGTAGGTAGCCATAAAAATGCGAAGTCCAATTTCATCTTTAACAAGTCCGAACTGCGTTACTTTGCATTATATTGTTATTATCATGTTCGTATTTTTACAAACATTGGGCAATGTGTCGTACAGCTATTCTGTCCAACCGTCAACTACGAGAAAAGAAGAAAGTATTTTGATGATGAGACCTTGAAAGCATTTTGAGGACTTTGTCGTGGCCCAACAAAACTCGCTGTAAAATACACTGTATTCGAAGCGATTATCAAAATAAAATTCCTTCCCTTGTACCTTTAGAGGGCGAGATTGACCTAGCTCAAACACGTAAGCTTAATCAGCGCTTTTAAATGAGCTGCCATACAATAGTGTAGAAAAATGTTTTGTCCCACTGGAAGTTGACTGCTGACAAATATAGTGCAAGGTATACTCATGAATGTATTGGCAGAATGAGCCAACGTGTATGATAAAAAGTCAGACACAAACACAGAAGGACAGACAAAGGCGGCTAAACAATTTTTTGCGGAAATACATTGAGCTATATCAGCCTTTTTGGACATGGGTGAAATTTTGCTTTGAACGTAGCTGTGAATAAATTGCTTTCAAAACTGTTTTAGGCTGTTTAATACATGAAAAGAGAAAAAATATTCATTTTCAACTAATTTATACACTGCTTGATGATATGAGGGTATTATTGAATGAATGAATGGTTCACTGTCTCAGCACGGTAGCCCTACGGCCAGTTCCGACAAATCTTACTGGTTCCACATGATTACTTTTCTATCTATTTCATAAAAATTGTTTCATTTATTTACTTACTACAACAGCATGGCATTTAGAAAATACAAATATACATATATAGTATTAAACAAACAGCAGAAGATAGCTATGAATTCTTCTTCGCCAATTCTAACTCCAGCAGTGCAAAAACACAAATTGCATTCATGCAGTCGTAATTAAGGCCATAGTATTCTACAAACTGCTACTTTATACGTATTCATTGTTTCTTTGTTATATTTTATCAAAGGGTTTGTGCCGTATAAAAGAGTCCAACATGTTGGAAAATATTGTTTAGATTTTGAATCTATGTGATTATTCTGTGTAGGTATTAGATACTTGTATAAACACTTTAAACATCCTCTGATGGCCTTATTTTCAGGTAAAATGTTTTATAAAGTCATAAGTCATAACATAAAGCTTGAAAGCAAATGCATTGCATGAGACGAAATGCACTCCGTGTAAATAATGACTTTATTAGCGAGTGAAGGGAAGATGCACTAGATTTTGTAATAAACATCACTTTTGGTTTATTTGAACTTGGTACTAGTTGCATTACCTCGTGATACCACGCTATTGCCTGATAGCATGTNGTGAAATAAAAATAATGAAATATTTTGCTAAAACAATCACGCTATTGCCTGATAGCATGTTATTTACACTTTAATTTTTTGGCACCATTTTCGTCGCATTATTCCACTGATTTCAAAGGATTTTAATATAAAAAAATCAGACGAAATAGTAGTTTATTTTATAACGTGAGCCAATTTCATCTCATTATAACGAAAGTGGTTTGAAACGTTGTAATCCCAAATGAGCCACAATCTAGTTATCTACCCGGTACTTTGTACTTATACGAGATACAACAACTGATTTATTTTTTTATTGAATTGCAAATTTCTGAGGTTTAAAACAGTGATCTATCAGTATACCTGTATGTGTCTGTCCTAGAGTGTCAAGACTTCGCAACAAGGTTGGAATGGAACGTTGGTGAACAACGTTCACCACCTCTATCCATCCTTTCCCACCTATCCATCCATTCACCACCGTCCAAACTAGCTATGTAATAATATTATCTTACTGATTTTAATACCAGGCGTTGCATTTTTTTGTTCTTTCATGCCACTTTCAAAACTTAAATTAAAATAATAAAAAAACATTAGCATACCGCCGACAGCATGGCTCGCTTCGCTACTACCCTAATTCAAGGCCAAGGACTTGTGTTAAGCTGTTAGCAGCCGCTGTGTATTTATTTATTTTTGTAACAGTAAGAAAATAAACCGCAAATACTTTTAGATGCATTATGTTTTAACCGTTATGCAAATGAGTCAATTACATTCGTCTCGTCTGGAGCAGTTGAATTGAGGCCTGTCAATTGACCTGTCGTGTTCAGCCCCATTGTGAAAACGAGCGTGCTACTACTGTGAGTAAACAAACAGTAGTTTATATTGCCTGCAGATGCTTCTCACGCGTTCCAAATTTTTGCGATGATGGTATTATGGGGTAATATTAGCTAGAAGGGAATTCTACATGCTGAGAACGAGATGCTTCACAATACTCAAACAACACAGTGGAATGCTGGCTTATCTTCTGTCATCTGGTCAATTTTTCTACGTTGTGTTTGGCAGCGATTGAAAACCATTATAATTCATCCATCTACACAACAATGATGTTTCAACCCAGCCATGAATTTTAGTTCCCTTTCCTTGGGTTTTTTTGAGGTTGCTTCTGACGAATCGAATAACGAGATTTTCTTTCTAAAAATATCGCGAGGAAACGAGAGAGTTGAGAAGATAACTCTTGTAACATTGCACTTGAATCGAGGGGTCGAGTTGAAAGGAATAACCTTACTCGAATTTCAAAAGCATTTCAGGTGGGAAAATTGTTGTATAAATGCGTGGAGTTGTCCAACTGAAAGTTTTTAATGTCATATTACATGCAACAGTGTAAGTGTAGACATAAGTAGTCCTTTTGTCAGGTTAATGACTATTTAACATGGCAATGGCATAGAGCCCAATGACATTTCAAGATGTTACGGTAGGGTATGTATAAAATATTTGTAATCCCATCATTGTCCGTTGTAGTGTTTTATTCTGTACTTTATATATAATGAAGTAAAAAACAACCTTGGGGTAAAACAGCGTTTATTTCAAAATAAAACTGTGTATGTATTGTGTGAATGTACCGTTACATATAACTTATGATGCTATTGACAGATATATGTTGTTTTCAAAATAAACCGTGCTGTTCACAGTACACGAACATGAACAAGGATTTCGAAAGTCAAACATGCGGGATATGAATTTATAATTGAGTGTAAAAGATAATATTCTCTTTATATAATGTAATTATCCAAACATTTTGAAATTTTGTCTTGAAGTTGCTCCCAGGAGTGAAGAAAGTAACTGCTTTCTCCTCATCTTCCCCAGTAATGCCACATCAGTAATTTTAATTTAATTCTCACATTGAAAACACCATATAATTGAGGTCCGACTTGTTATTATTGTCCATTGCATTCCATGGTATGTTATCGTTTAGACCTTATGTATGCACAGCCCGGGAATATTTAAATATAATTGTAAAAATATGAAATGTATATCCTCTCTGTGGAAAATGAAAACTCTTTATAACAAAGCAGACAAAGTTGTGGTGAAAGGTAGCTTAAGACATCATACGAAAAGGCATATCCTAGATCTAAATCTGTCATTTTTTGGACTAGATCTGCAATATCGACGCTACTTAATTTGAAATTTGGATGGCTTCAACTATATTACACTTATTAAGTAGGCAAATATTCTTTATGACGTCTGATTTGAACTTTTGATTACTGTCAAGAAGAAAAAGTTTCACTCGTGTTGCATATTCAGAGCTTAAATGTATATGTCAAGTTCCCCCATTTTAACGCAAAGTATGCATGGGTTCTCTGCAGCACGGATTGCTTTGGCGTCTTATACTATTTGTATTTATGATGACCATATGATGCTGCATAGTTAAAGATGTTATAATCTATATTTCAACGTTACTTGCCAAGGCTGTCGCTCAAAGATCTCAACGAAAAACGAAAAGTAAAAGTTTAAACTTGCAGTGTATAAAACTTTATTCGTTAAATTTTATATGATATGCAAAGTATAACAGAATATTTTTAGACTTTATATTTTATAAAATGACAGTAAACGAACGAAACAATTATTACAAGTTGAACGTTATTGGTTATAAGGTACATATTTACATGTTAAAGAAACTTTAGTAAATGTTCACTTTCTACAGGTCCAAAATTTGAATTTTGTAAGTCAGAGAGGTGTTGGGAGTCAGCAGTTTTTTAACAATCAATTCCAGTTCTTGTAATGCCAACTGACAATGAGTTTTCGCAACCAAATCAACTTCAGTTTCTTCAAATCGAGTCAGAAGCCTTCTCGCGTCTCGGAGATGCTGCGACACGCTCGAGTCACTAAGTATGTCCTCTACTGACAACTCATTTTGTACGCCCTTTAATAACATTACCAACAGATGTAGAGCAGCCCTCCTGACGGAGATGTCCTTATCCGTGGACAGAATAGACTCGACGCAATACCAAACCTATAATATGAAAGAAAAAAAGAAAGCAAAAACAAATTATTCTTAGAACAAACTATACAGAACATTCGTTGCGACCATATCTTGCTTTATGTCAGTTAACGTTAACATGTAAAAGCAACATTTGTACGTGACGTGCAAGACAGGTGTTAAGTAATACATTAGACGGTACTATAAATATACCCTCTAAACTTAACACTCACCTCAGTAAGAATTACTCCCAAGGAAAATTTGAGAAAATGACAAAGTTCCCCCAGATTTGATAAAGCTGAAGCTCGAATCAAAGGTTCATCATCTCTCATAAGACGAAAAAAGACATTTGTCAAAGGTACACGATAGCTGGGCGCAAATTCCTTTAACTTCTGCACAACTTTCACAAGAATTTCTCCTACTTTCATTCTTGTCTCCATATGTTCTTCAGCATCACTGCTGGGATGCCTTTTTATACAACCAGTGTCACCAGAGCTAGAGCTTTCATCCACTCCTTGCTCATTATCACAATTAACAAAGTCATATTCTCTGATGAGAATAGGAATCACAGTTTTGTGGAACTTCACGGCCAAAGCCGCTAGTCCCTGAATAGACATTAGATAAATGTACGAATCCTCATTGCTCAAGCATTCCTGAAATATTTTCAACACCTTAATTTCATTTTGCAGGGTTTCTACATCTCTCTGCTCAATGAGTCTTCGAAGCTCCAAAACACCATGTCCTTTCACATGTACCATAGGACTTGAAACGTCGTCTATAGCTTGCTGAAACCGAGTTCGTAACGGAAATACGCTTTTAATATGGAGATGAAGTTCTCGCATTCCAATTCTCAGCAGGAGATCACTAGCCATTTCCGGAACACCCTGTTTAGCGAGGTTTAGTTGAGTACACTGGCTCAGTTTTCTCAAATGAGGAATAAACACTTCCAAATCATTCCACAACTTTGTTATTTCTTCATCGATTATTGAGGGTGGCTGACTATCATCGTCCCGTTGAGTTGAAATAGCGGCCACGGATGCTGCTGCCGCCTCAATAAGTGCTCCAATAATACCCAAGGCATAAACAATTAATTGGCTGGTATCAAATGCTTCGTCCAAGTCCAAACTCGCCTCATTCGCAAACTTACTTAACAACAGTTCTAAGAAACCCAGAGTTTCTTCCATACTTTCTGAATGCCCAAACTCTTCCATTACTTTCTCTTCATCTCCTAACTCGCCTAATAATTTAAAAGTAATAAATCTCTGACACTCTGATAGACTCACTTTCACCTTAGTTCCCTCCAGACGCGTGGGAAGTTCATCACTTTTCAACGGCCGTTGTTGTAAGGAACAGAAATCCTTACTTTTGTCGCGTCTCTTCGTGCCCCACGAAAGCAGTTGGCGAAACAATGTGGGCCAAATTTTTTTTAGTCTTTCGTTTTTCAGAATTTCCGTCGATAAACATGTGCATACTTCGTCTAAATACTTTTCGTATACCTCATTGTAATCACTGGACAGAGAAACGACCTCTTGATGCGTTTGAACAACTTGAACTTCGTCTTGTGCTTCATCACAACGTAGATCAAATGTGTTCAACGTGGCTACTCCATTTGACTCTTGATTAAGGAGTAGCATCAGGATGAAATCACATAAATTACCTCTTTCTTCAACTGGCTCAAGTGTATTAATTTCACTGGTAATAGTCGTAGATGAAAGATTTGTTTTTGGTGGCATTCCCGCACCTGGGTTGTTCTTACAGCCGGCATTGGACAGCATTAAACTTTCTCCACAACCCGACCCGTAAATGTCAAAAAGCAAAATGAGTACATCCTTTAATTTATAATGCAGCTGTTCAGCTGCCGCTGCAACATTTGGCTCCTGCACAGGTTTCCTTAAGTACCTTTCGCATGCAACAAATATTTGGACGAACAAAGACCATACAGGTTGTAAAAGTTTCAGCGGTAACGAAAAACTCATCGGTTTCAGTAAGGCTAATAGCAACTCTACGTGATGTACACTCACCGCAACATTTTGGATACTGGATTGTATTTTTTCTGGTGGGGATGGATAGAGTGACAGCTTAGTTTTCTTACTACTTATGCTGCTTGACTTTTCAGGGTTTTGGCGTTTGTCCAGGTGCACTACATGATAAAATAATCTATCCCAAAAAGCTGACTTTCCAATTTCAAAATCAATGTTCATCAGCGTGATTCCACAAAAGAGTCCAACATTTAGTAGCTCTGCATTGAAACCGTATGTATATTTTAAGGGAGTAATTTTCTCCCCAGCGATCGACTGGTTGCGCTTACATTCATCTTCATCTTTCATTTCATTATCACTATGATTCTGCTTTACCATTAAAACGCACTGTTCAGCAAGATTATGTAGATTTGCACGAGCCGTTACACTATCTATTTTTAATAACGAATTTTTCATTAAAGTAGAAATAATACGCATTAATTTCCAAGTATCACAGCTTCCAGAAAAGTCTATCATTGTTGTGGACACAACGAGAAGCCCGTTTTTTGATAACAAAATCTTAAATAGCATGTCATTACATGTGGTACTAATCCATCGAAGGTTTTCAGCGGAGCCGACTAAAAACAGAGAATTGATAAGAACGGGCTTCGAAACGTTAACTAGAAATACGGTTGTCATCATATTAATCAGCTTTTCTCTTACACTAATTACATGCTCATATTGGTCTATGGATAATGCACCTGATGCAGAATCGTTAACTTGATTATTTAGAGGTCGTTTGATCGGAGACCTGCACACTTGTAGTAAACCAGCAAGTATATCACTACTATAGTTTTGAATAATGAGGGTATTAAGAGTTGGATGTTCGGAACAAGTGAGAAGAATTTCTAACGAGTGGGCTAAGCGGAGAAATTGCTCATATGGCGATGTCGCTTGCACATCCAAAAGAAAACGAGGTACACCGGGATTCATCTTGCGGAGTTTTGGTGGAACTCCTAAACCAGGCAACAGATATGGAACAACTCCAAACCCGATGATGAGTTCAATAGATTTCTGAACATAAATTTGAGATTGAATGCTTAGTACATCTATGGCTTTTTCTTCTTCTGTTTGCTCAGCTTCCACTTCCTCCATGGTACTTTTGAGCTTGAATAGGGCTGATAAAATGAGACATGCCAGCTTCCATGATGAAGCCGAATTTTCACCACTGATATTTAGTAAACTTTTCGAGGATGTCAAAAATTCTACATGTTCCAAGCAAAATTTCGTTATATTCTGAAAAACAGCATCGGGGCTATCGACAATGCTGCCTCTCATGGGCTTCTCGTCAGAGCTATCTACATAAATTAGAATTAAAAAACAATAACCGGTAAAAATTAGTTTACCAAAAATAGTCACTCTTCAAGTAGATACATCTTGCCAATTTATCTCGTCTCTCGATAAACAACAATCTTCACCCAGTTCAACAAAACCTTGATAAATATTACCTGCATAAGGAGAAGACAAAAATTTAAAAATTTCCAGGAGTTTTTCCAGCTCCAACTGACTTCCGCCGGACGACGCACTGACACTACTCGAGTGACTCATTGTTAGGTGATTATTATTATTATTTAGATATTTGTGCCAATGTAGCGTATTAGTGTAATGTATATGAAATAATTGTGTTTGATTTATTGGCTGGCATGCAGTTACAAATTGTCACAATAAACAACAACCGATTTCTGACTGTCTTGCCTCGGGATATCACTGTCACCGTCACTATTACTTACTAATTATAAATGTGACTAATACTAATACTCGCTGTCAACTGGTGTTGGTTTTAATGTTTATATCGTCTTCATTGAAGCTGGTAATTTCCACTGTTTGCCATTCACCACGACTAGACAAAAAAGTAAGTGACAACAAATTTTTTGATACTTCAATAGCACTAAATATTATATTCATATCATAACGAAGGTTTTTTTCGAAAAAATTGTTAAAATTGCAAAAATGACTCACGTGTACCGTAAAGTTTACGGCGTAAACATCATATCGTATTCCTTGTAGTATTCACATCATGTGCTCTATGTCAGTCATGTCGAATACACACAGTACATGCACTAAAAACATATGTGTTGACATTCATTCACTTTGCTTTGCGCTATGCATTCTATATGCTAACAAAATGTTTTCTCCAAGATACAGTACAGTTGAGTACATCATCATACAGCTGATGCGCACGTAAATGTGATTAAACAAGTTACAAAAATGCAAACACAAATTGTATGCAGATACCCATACCACATGTGTTATTAACAATCAAAATTTCGAACAAAAGGCATTAAATAATAAATTTTAAAGTGTGGTTAGTTTTAGCTCTATAAAACTAAATATTTTTTGCAAAAGTTTAAAACATTCTTGCAAAGGTTCCTTTTTTGGAACATAATGAATGTATACACTGTTAAATATCATCATCATTGCATACATCGCGCACGCGCATGGTTTGGTCTTGGCCCACAACGAAAGTACTTTTAAAAAACGGTGTTGCATGACTCACAAGGAGATCTCATAGACTTGCTCTCCCAGAACGTCTTCTCTTGTGCTCTCGGGTTGTAATTTTATGCGTAGAATATAATGGGGAAAAATTGTCCCGAATGATCTCGTACGATGCGTACGAGAGACCTTTGAGTACAACACGTAAGTCTCTCAGTCAAGTATTTTGCAGCGTGGACCACGCTGCGTGGTGTTTCTTTCATATTTGAATTTTTATTCTGGCTAATTTTTTTGACTAATAAAATCTAAACAACCTTTCTTTTATTTCCATTTACAAACCTCGTGTATGACATTTCATTTCAAATGGAAAGTGGATAGCACACAGAGAGATGAGAGAGATCATATTTTGATTTATTTGCAAATTCGATCAATCTTTTTCGTGTTGTTACCTTCTATTGGGAGTCTCCAGTAAAGCCCAACGAGCTCCAAAGGTTCTATTTGTCGCTCTATGTACCACAAGTTAAAGAGGAGAAGGAACGTTTACTCATGGAAATTTTCCATTGGAAAACAAACATGCCTGTGTTGTGTGGTGCTCTAGTGAGGGTACTTGATTTATTCCTTTTTGCCGTTTTTAAGCATTTATTACGTAGATGAACGTAGTGAAATCGTAGTTATGCATTTAGTTTGTTTGTC
>JAHZNB010006483.1:0-19140 GCA_027744295.1 Callyntrura guangdongensis
TATGCACCAATAAATGAGAAAAAGCGTTTTGATTCATATTACATGCAAGGTACGCTTTGCCTCTTCTCATTGGCATAACCCACATTATAGATGCAAAAGGTGTCATTATAATGCAAAATTTTATCTTGGCTTAAAAATTTGCCAAAAATCATTGAATGAACAGTTGTAAGGGGCTAAATTTCATGAAACCCCCTAAATATGACTGGTAATATTACCTATGACCTAAAAGGGTCGAAATATTATTTTTTATGACTTTCAAAGTGTGCCTGGTTGATCGTATTTTCATATGATTCGTCAAGACACGAAAGCTCAGGTCGCTCGAAGTAAACCAAAAAATATGATTTCTCATAAACTTCCGGTGTCTAAAGATGACAAATGGACAGACAGACAAATACGCTAAATTCAATACTCCGATGAAAAATCTTTCATCGACGTAGTAATGTGACTGCTTACACGACTTTTAAGTCATTCTATAATATTCTATTTTGATTATTGACGAAACCGATTAGCAAATTAATTGTTGACAACCGGGTATGGCATACACTATTCCATAACAGTGAATAAATAACTCAATATTTCATCGACTTGCAATTGCAGGCAATTTCGATCAAATTTGCATCATGCTAATTTAATTATCGAAGCCAACGTGAAACTTGCATTATTTCTCACCACCCTTTACTTTACAGTCTCCCAAGGCTACATTCTGCTGGATATATAGCACGCTGTAATATGTTCTAGATCTGTATTTACGCTAAATTTGCAAAATTGTGCAACGGGTACCTCTAGTAAATAAATGGATGGATAAATTTATCCTACAATATAAAGGAAGTGGATAAATTTATCCCTAGATTTTTTAAAATCGTTAATTAATTAGTTTAAATTATTGTTTTGTTCAATTATTTTATTTATATCTATAAAATTTATTTATTTAAAAATCTATAAAAAAGTATTTTGGTTTAATATTTTGGGTTGATCTGTTGCAGCCATATTGTAATGTTTGATAAAATTCTATTTTTAATATATATTTTTAAAGTCACGTTGATATTAAAAATTGGCACGGTTGAAAGTTTCTATATTTAATATAATTTGTTATCAAAAATAAAACTCCTCAAACATTTTTGTTACTCTAAGCTTTTGTAAATTTCATGTTCTTTTAAATTAAAATTTGGATAAATTTATCCCTGCCCATGTTGTTACAAGATAAATATATCCACGGTGGATAAATTATTCCAGAAGGGATATATTTATTATATTTTCCCAGGCTGACAGCAGTGAGGGAGGAGAAAAAAATGAAGAGAAAGAAGTATCGAGAATTCGAATCCCGGTACATGAAATTTTATAGTAATTTGAAGGAATGTGTAATTGTAATTGGACAAGCCTAGAAACGTTTTTTTCAGAATCTGAGAGTGGATTTGAATTAAATTAAGTATAAAAGTCTTCTTTCCTCAAAAAAATTTCGGTTACCTGGATCAAAGGTCATTCATTAAGGTTAAGGTCAAGCGTTACATCTCAGAAAATTAATTGAATTGGTACCAAATTTGATTTGATTCTCCTCTATTGAAGTACAAAATATTAAATATGAACCCTTTGGGGTTGTCCGGTTCAAACATTGTTAAGGTCAAACGGTAATAACCCAGAAACCTGAGACCCAATTTAATTCATCTTTTAAATGCAAATATCTTATACTTCCCCCTCGATATTTCAGTTTAGCTTTTGCTACTTCCCTTTGTCCTTGACGTTCAGGGTTTTTTAAAATGCATAATATCTGTAGACAGGTCCATGCTCATTAATCATGACTTTAGCACGTCGCTTATTGTTTAAGTGCTTATAATTTCTTATTCTTAATCTACTAATTGTAGCGATTCTAATGTGAAATTTGACATTTGGTTCCTTTCATTCATTTCTATCATGTTATGCTCTTTGTGAACAATATACAATAGCAAACAATTATAGAAGATTATAGGGTATGCGAGTTAGAAGCAGAGCCTTCATTCCGAACAGAGAGTAACCGAAAAAAATGAGTTACCGCAATATCAAAAATCCGGTAACTCTCTTTTTAAAAAGTTACTTTATCGGCCGAATAACCCGTGTTTCAGAATATTCGTATTCTGAAAAAATATTTATCTCAGTTTATCATAAAAAGTAACCCGAAATATTTACCCTGCTCATGAGCAGGGGTACAACATCAGTTCCAGTCAGTGCTCATTGCACTGCGTTGCTATTTGCACTGCACGTAAATACATTATCATCCACGAGCGTAAGCTTGCTTGCAGTTTCACCAATATAGTACCATACAGTGCAGAACAGCACAGTGCAGTGCAAAGTGCAACGTAGCGAATCACACAATCACACCACAGCTACCCGTGCGTTGTTTACGTAGTTTACGTACATACAACAAGCAGCACTGCACGTATGTACAATAAGCAATGCAAGACAACGATTCACTTACATTGTCGTTGCTATGCTTTTTGTTAGTGACAGCGATAACATGGGGCATCGTTAGACGCGCGAGGCCATTTGCAGAGTTACCTACCTTGTTTCTGGGTAACTCTACAGATAACCTTAAACCCGAAAGTAAATTTTCGGGTTTAAGTTTGGGAATAAGGGTTTAATTTTCAGGCAAAGTTAAAGTAACTCTTACCTGAAAATAAACTCTTCGTTCGCGATCCGGCCCCAGAGGCACAACTTAGTTCCATTCAGTGCTCATTGCACTGCGTTGCGTTTCGCACTGCACATGTACTGTTAGCTTCAGGCAAACCTTTCGTGTTCATAAAATCACCTGTCACTTCGTACGTAATCGATCGACGCGTTATTGGCTTGTTTGAATTCTTGTCAGCCAATAAAAGAAGATCAGATGGTGCAATTTTTTTTGCTTATGAGAATAATCAACGTAAATTTTATAGTGACTGATTTACGCAAGGCGCTAACCATTTGCAAGTTGGTTGTGCTATCGTTTTGAATTGCGCTGTCTCTGTTTTCACCAACCAATACGTATGAACCATAGCTCGGATGAGTTCAGTGATGGGGGTTTGGGGTCAACCCTGAGGTTTAGCGGGGGTCACTTTTAAAATTAATGCATGTTCTATATATTTTAATGCACATGACGTGATGCAATGCAATGATAGACGGCTTCTTCTTCTAACATTAGGTTTATCGACACTAATCAAGACAAACATAAGCTAAATTGGTTTGCGATGAGTAAGCCTACCAAGTAAATAAATTCTGTTCGTAAATTCACATATTCCAAAATCATCTTTCTTAACCGGGAAAAAATCCTAAAACATGAAATAAATACGAGTGACAGGTGCAAGGAAAATAGTAGGAAATTGGAAGGAAGAAGTTGTTCGAATTAGAACAGCGCTAGGGCCAAGGCAGAACAAAAGATATGTACAATTGGATGACCGTCTGAGTAAAATTATGCTTAACTAAAACACAAAATTGTCGACTTTTTAATTTCTAAATGCCATAACGGTATACATGTATGGCAATCTTAACTTTTTAGTGTAATTAAAATTAATAAAGTTTGTTGTGGTAATATTGTACATGGTAATAATTAATTCTGTGGCATTATTTTAATGGTAAAAGGCGGTATGGTAATTAGCATACATGGTAATTAATTATTGGTAAAATTGTCCGTACACGCACCTACATCATGGACACCAGAACACCAACTTAAGTCAAGGACACCGGACACCGACCTATATCATGAACACCAGGACACCGGTGTCCTGTACAGGTCTGGTGTACATACTACAAGCAGAATTGCACTATGTAAGCAAAGCAAGACAACTAATCACATTTTTGTTGCTATGCTTTTTGCAGAGTTACCTAGAACTTGTTTCTGCTGGGTAACTCTGCAGATAACCTAAACCCGAAAGTAAATTTTTGGGTTTAAGTTTGGGAATGAGGGTTTAATTTTCAGGTAAAGTTAAAGTAACTCTTACCTGAAAATAAACCCTCCGTTCGCGATCCGGCTCCAGAGAGAAAAGGGTGTGATCATCATGTGCAATGTGCAATCCGTGTAAGCAAAGTAAATGACACGGTTGACGGCGAAATCGGATAAAGCATATCGACACACACACGGAGACAACACAAAGTAGTACGTTTGTCCTTGTGTGTGCCGAGACACCTATGAGTCGAAAGTCGAAAAGGGTAAACGTGAGATTACATGCATGGCGCTACTCTGAAATTCAAGTTAAAAGGGATAGGAAAACTAAACTTGGTTTTTTGGTTCTTGTAGTTCTATCTAGCTCTCTCTCCCATTTCCCGATTGTGATTCCCGTTTCCTTTTCCCTACACCAACGAGTGACAGACTTATCAACCTATTATTACGTCCATATATAATACTGCAGCAGCATTGCTTTACGTGCTTCAAAATACAATAGCTCAGAAAGGAGGAAAATCCATTTCCACTTTTACACACGGAGCTTCTCTGCATTGTAGAGGGCAATAAAAACAAATAATTTTGTTTTGAAAAACATGTGTAGAGGACAGTGAAACTAGTGATTCAAATTTTCTCTTTTGATTGTGAAACTTGTGAAACTTGTGAAACCAGTGTAGTTGGGAGTTCACCAGTAGTAGTGTTGCTCAGAATGGCTGGATTGCCAAGAAGAATTATCAAGGTAGTGACAAAAAATACCTTTTTTAATAATGCTGAAATTAAAGAATGAATTAGAATTTAAATTGCAAATAAAGACGAAATGAGAAAATATAGAGTAACGTCATCGTCTGTGATTGGTGTACTGTATGTGTATTCTATGATTAACAGGAAACACAGCGTTTGATGCAGGAGCCTGTGCCCGGAATCAGCGCAATTCCAGATGATAATAATGCCAGATACTTTCACGTCGTCGTAGCTGGTAAGTATACTGTTTAAAATTAAATAACGTTTAGTGGAGCAACCGGACGACAGCAAAACGATAATTTGTTCATTGACAAAAACCAATCAACCAAACCAACCAATTTGTTATAATTTGTTACACATTTGTACATAAAATATGATTCGGCTTTAGGACCCGAAGGATCACCGTTTGAGGGTGGGGTTTTTAAGTTGGAATTGTTTTTACCAGAAGACTACCCAATGTCAGCTCCAAAAGTTCGATTTATCACTAAAATTTATCATCCAAACATTGATAAACTGGGGCGGATATGCTTGGATATTTTGAAAGGTACTTGAAAAAACGCATTTTGCTTCGAAAATTATGTAAATTTTTCGACAACACATTTTATTAGTTACCTACTGGGCAAGGGTTTACAAAATTGTTAATAAATGATGGTTCTATCTACGATACAGATATGGACAACTAGATTATTTGTGTATTGATTTAATTTTGTATACAATTGCAGATAAGTGGAGTCCCGCTCTTCAAATTAGGACTGTCTTATTATCTATTCAAGCTTTATTGAGTGCTCCCAATCCTGACGATCCTTTAGCAAATGATGTAGCAGAATTGTGGAAGATGAATGAGCAGGAAGCTATTCGAAACGCAAAGGAATGGACCAAAATGTATGCTTTAGGAAACTAAAATTTCAAAATGAGAGTGATAACGTATATTGCATTTTCGTGTCTGTTATGACGAAATCATTAATTGCTCTTTTATGTTATGTTCCGTTCAATTTTTGTTGTAATCATCAGTATATATGGTATCTTCTCATACATGCATTATATAATTATACTAGGAGTGTTATTATAATACATCGGTATACTTACTGAAACACGCTATGATTAAATTGTTCTCTTAAGTTCCTACTCAGGAAACTATTTGTGTTATTTCAATGATTTTCTGTTAAGGAGCATGACATTCTGTGCTGTGTAACGCATTTATGTGTTTGAAACGTGGATGTACTTTTTAGCTATGTAAAGTAAAGTGATATTGTATCTCATTGTACGTTTTCCATGTATTTATAAAAAATTATTTAAGCAGTTGCTTGTTGCTTGTCTCAACTATCAGTGTTGTGTATCACCATTCTTATTTTTAGGATTAAACTATTTTCCATTTATCTCATAAATTGTTTTCCATTCACTGTACCTATAAGTTTCCTTGCATTTTCCTAAAATTATTTAGGAAAAGGATAGGGTACTCAGTATTCCCGTCCACTGAAAGTGGAAGTGTCAAATTGTGTATTTAGTGCAAATGCTGAAATAATTATTCAATATTAGATTCACAATAGATAAAACATAGTTTCCGCTACATGTAGTCGATACAATTTTCGTATATCTATGTCTGTTTATTAATTGAAAAAATCACCGGATAATGAACATTAGTGGTACCTTGAGACTGCCTTTCAACCTTTTACTTCCCATTTATGCTCTAAAAAGCTTGTTGCGGTTGTGTATACCAGGACTCTTAAAATTTTATAGGTCTTTATAAAGCACGTTAAAATATTTAACTTTAAAATAAATTCCGAAAAATTTAATGCATCAATTAGTATTTGATAAACGGTATATTGAATATTGACCATGTATCATAACATAAACCGTTAAAACGTAGTCAAAGAAGATCGTTAGAGCCATTTTCGTGGTCTTGGGCACTCGACTTATCCAAATGAGATTGGACCTACATACTCTTTTCCCTGTCGACAGTAGTATTTTGTGACCGAATTTGAATGTAGCGTATATTTTGTCAAAAATGTATTATTTGATTTTTTGGAGTGAGTACTTTACTATACTAAACTGCCGCCATTGTTCGCCACATGCACTTGGTGTAGTTGTCGAATTTCTGGAAGAGTAAGAATTCCCTTACAGGAACTCACAAGGATCAATCATTCTATGCGGTACTTAGTATTTATACTTAATATAAGTCACCATATGGTACATGTGTACGAAATTTGAACCCCTGTATAATGTTAAAAATTTAAGTGACCCCTCGATTTATAATAGAGCGCTCCTCTATGGTCTTAGTTATTCCATGTCCCACAGAAATGAATTGCTGAAATAAGTTTTAAAAAGCCGATTGTTTTCTAGTAATTGTGACGATGAACGGAGATAAGTGACCGCCAAGACTTGATAAAGGATCTAACGATCCCGAATAATAAACAAATTATCATATATTGTTATTAACTGTGCGATATTTTATTTAAGACAATGATAGATGAATGAAATTAAAATCTACTAGAAAAATTGTAATAGACGCTACTGATCAGTTCGAATTGCTAATACTTGACATTTCAATTAAAATATGAGAATTTCCAAAGGTGAATGAAAGAAACAAATGCAGTTGTAACATAATAGAATACATATTATCTTTAAGAAAACTTTAAAGGATACATCATAAGGTGTTCAATACACAAGCACTTTATTTTTTATTTTAACCGATATCGACCGATTTCAAGCACAAACGGCAACCTGAGGACAATTGGGAATTTTGCATAAATCAGATATCCTTCGTTCTTCGTCATAACTCCATGTTGTACGAGCTTCTAGTTTGTTGAAAAGAACAGGTTTCCTGCAGTATGTGCATTCCTATTGAAATTCATCAACATCGTCAGTTTATCTCCTCCGCAATGTGAACAACTTACCGTACATGTAGTCGATAGAAATATATTTTCTTTACCTGTGAACAGAATTTCGCCAAAGGAATTTTCATATCTTTCCACACCTCAACCAAGTCAGACACAAACTGATCAATCATATCAATGGTATGATGAGGAGTTACAGCAATCCTTAACTTTTCTTCACCTCGTGGAACGGTTGGATAATTAATGGCTTGTACATAGTGACCTTTCCTTTTAATTAGCACATCTGACAACTCACTACTCAATGATGGGTTTCCGATCTACGCATAGAAAATACATTTAGCATAAGAATTTAGTTGCTGTTAACTATTTCATGATCATAACATATGCAAGTTTGTAATGATCTGCCCTCTCATTTAATTTGCATTTTAGCCTTCAGTCATGATATGGTTAAGTGCTTGTTATTTTATTATGATAAAATGATTTCTTACGAAAACGGGAATAATATGGGAAGGTGTATGCTCCACAGAGATTCCCGCAGCCATCAGTTGTTCTCTCAGGTAGCGAACATTTGCTTGATGACGAGCACGAAGTTGACGACCTTCATCAGACCTTAAAATTCTCACTGCAGTTAATGCACCAGCAAGCACTGTTGGAGGCAACGATGTTGTAAAAATAAAACCTGCAGCATAACTTCGCATCATATCTACCAGACTTTTACTGCCAGCAATATAACCACCAATGTTTCCAAATGCCTTTCCTGTGTATTTGTTTAAAAACACAATCATATTTAATACCAAAATAACTACTATCGCTAATGATAGATAATGAGCATATTATATGAACGAATATTTTATTTCTTAGAATGGCACTTAATGGGTAAGATCAGCCGTTACCGGGCCCGGATACCCAAACTTGTCCGTTTTCTCACCAGGTAAAGACCGCGCCAAGGTAAAGAGAGTAGAATCGTTTGCCACATAACACGAGGTGAAGAGGAGTGCCGCAGGTTTTTGATGCAACGATGCTAACTCAGCTTCCAGTGTCTCATGAAACATGGTGTTTCCAGATATATTTCTGGTTCCTCCAGCTCCAGCGCCGTGGTTCTCAAGTGCGTCACTAAAAGGCAACATATCATGAATCATAAATAGTCATTTTTCTTGCAGAACTCATCATTTGCATATCCTCTTCATTTATATCCTCTTCTTACCACACAGCCCGCTTCACCTCTGGATGACGAGACATTCCAAGATAATCATTAGAGCACCATACAGTAATCGGTCGCTCCCCCCAGCTGTACTCCTTGGCACTTGGAAAATCAGCAGCTATTCTATTGACTTTCTTGAAGATGCGGTAGGAATGATCATTTTTCTTTTTCATAATCTGCTCATGGAAAAAGTCCTCATAAGGAAAACTATCGCCGGATGGTTGCTTCTTTGGAAGACTGTCGTCATGGACATCTTCAAGCATGGCTTTCGTAGCATGTTTCACAGCAGTCGGTGGAAGAACGTTGTTTACGAATGGGCAACTGCTTGCATTACTTGCTATGTTACCCTCTGTAGTACCTGCAAGAAGAGCACGGCAATAAACGAAAGTAGGTCATATCCTCATCATGAATAGAAACTAGAGTGAGATCCATTTTCAGTCAAAGAATGGCCAAGACTGCGTACAAGGTACAGTCCCTACTAAAATTACTGTAATTTGTTCGCAAGAATCATCCCAGTTCTTTTTGAGTAAAACTGTGAAAATAATAGTTTACCTGTTGTCCTTGCGGGCACAGACATAGTAGATAAAACTCTCGTTAGCACTGGACACTGCTCTCCATACTTTTTCACAAGATTCGGACCGTAATTCCGAACGAATTGTGTTGGCAAACGTGTAAGGAACGGGCACGGCATGGTTAATGTTTTTCTAGGAATCGTAAGAAAACCAGAATAGAGTTTTTAAATTGTTCTAGCAAAACTCGATACTCAGCTTTCTGGAAAATTGCAGTTTCATGTCACGAGACAGTACACCAAACCAAGTAAATTCAAGATTCAAGTGTAAACTCTGCGCATGTGCTACTTTTTCCTCAACGAAGCACAACCACAAACAGCAGTCGAGTTGGCTATTCGCTGGTCTTTTTTAAAGGACAAACGCTGACAAGAATATTACGCAAACAGAATATATTATCTATCACTATGATGCTGCTCATATATATCCATTATGCCGATTAGCCGATTGCATTGTGAGTGTATTGTACGCTAGATAATAATTCAGTCGGCAAGCAGTCAATCACTCTGCTGCCAGTAAATTATGTACGTACACACAATATTTGCCCCATGCCTCTGTACAGCGTTTACTTATCTAATACAATGAATGACCTAAGCTGTTCGATCACCAACAGAAAATCATCCAGTATACTGAGCATTGTTTAAAATTAAAATACAGAAACTCAACTATAGCATTTAAAATAGAGAGTTTGTCATTGAAGTTTCGAGTAGGTGCTTCAATCAAATGATCAAGTTGCTAAAATTTAATTCTGCATTGCCTTTGAAGTATTGGAGTGGAAATGGTGACGAAGACTTTTCATACGACATCTACATACAATAAAAGATTTACCTTTGGACAGACACAAAACTGAAAGTAAAAACCACAAAATATTTTTTATCGTATTCCGAATCACAGCCAAAAAGAGACCTATTTATGAGTTGGCATGACTTGTACAAACAAGTAGTACTGTTTGCTTGTTATACTTTAATAATTTTCCAATAGCATGCATAATTGTCAATTGTATGTGGTTAAAATTATTTACCAATTCAAGAGCATTGCAAATGACAGTAATTACAGAATAGAGAGAGTGAGAGAGCTTGTGGACTTTGTGGACTCGAAGACAGAAGGAGTAGCTCAGGTAATATGGGAACGTTTCAATAACAAAGTCATCAGATGATCATTAATGCATTAAAAAT
Source organism: Callyntrura guangdongensis (assembly GCA_027744295.1). Taxonomy (NCBI): domain Eukaryota; kingdom Metazoa; phylum Arthropoda; class Collembola; order Entomobryomorpha; family Paronellidae; genus Callyntrura; species Callyntrura guangdongensis. The sequence continues at coordinate 10,401 of JAHZNB010006483.1, forward strand.
TATACAATGTTACTCACTCCGCATCATCACTGTATAAAATACTTTTTTTTTAAACTAGCTGGTTGTCTGTTTGCTATTCTCTACACATGTACTTTACAATGTCATTTGTACTCACTTGACATATTAATGGGCGCAGTAATCGAGTAAGACTCTAGTACAAACGTGTACAATAGTTAAACTGATTAAAATGATTAGAACAGACAGTTGCTTGCGACTGGTATAGTGTGGCCCATCTAATCTTATCGATGATTATCGTACTGTGGATTATTCTAATCTATTCTTTCAAGAACTTTCATGGGCTTCATTCAATCAAAAATGTATCTCTTTCACAGGTGTCATTGTTCACAAGTCATGAATTATTAATACATACCTGTCGTTGTCGTCACCCACAGTAGTATTTTTTCATTAAAAATAAATCTTTTCAAACTGGAAGGAACTAAACCTGTCACTGCACTTTTTTCTGCAGATTATATGAGAACACGCCACACAAGCCACCACTGTAATTTTCTTTTAATTTTAAAGCTTTTTGACCTAGCGGTGAAACTCACCAGACGGAATGTCACGATAAGAAGTAAAAATCACCTCGAAATAATTTACATCAGCAAGTTCAAGGAAAGCTGGAATTTGCCCAATTCTTTGGGCAAATTGGGAAAGCATGGCTCTCACCATATGACGATAGTATTTCACATGGGATGAAGTTGAAAGGAAAGGAATACGGGCGAGTTAGATACATATATAAAAAAGGTGGTGTACACAGTTTTACAAACTGTAGAGTTGTATGCATAGGTTGTACTCTTTCATGATATTGAGCATTTTGCACTTGACGTAGTAGTACGATCGGCCAATCGCATTTTCATACGCAGAGTTCCGAATTTGCCCAACACCGCAGATGAGTCTCTCCATTTGAGTGGAATGTGGTAATAATAAATAAGAGTAACTAGAAAAACCCTATATAATGCCTATTTATTGCAAAGGAAAAATGTTCATGTTATATTGCTAAATAGATAATAGGCTATTATAGCATTTCATTACAATCACGAGACCGTTTTATGAGTGTAGCATGCATGCACGCTAATTTTCCTTATAGCAACAGCAGCAGGAATTTACTACATTTATTACATATGTTTAGAAAGGCTGTTGCTTGCTAATTTGCTGTCTACCCTTTTGGTTTTTGATCTATGTATCTTGTTTCTGCGCAAAATAGCAATGATAATATGCAACATTGCTGCTGCTGCTACTACTACGGTTCATGATGATGATGATGATAGATTAAATGATACATATAGAGCAACTCAACTCAAGCACTCTCTTTAATATAATTGCAGCTGTAATGCAAGTATAATTGAAAATATGAAACAGCGCTTTACTAGAAAACAACGTTGTGTAGTTTACCCTCATATGTTTGCCGTTGTGTCTCCTACACTGTTTCTCTCACTCCAACATTTCTCATGTGCGTCAGTAAAAGTTATATGGAGGCAAATTTGGCACGATTTCGGAAACATATGACAATGTAGGTAATTGTGATTCAAAGATATAGTATAGTATTACCAATGAATGAGCTCAATCTCACCTGTTAAAGCTCCAAGACAATTAGCAGTTTGAAATAACCATTGGGTTGGGTAGAATGTAATTTATTGTGCTTATTGCACTTTTTTCAAAAGTTTGGGTAAAGTTTTATGTAGCAGAATTGAAATTCACACAACACGACAACAGAACAGGACAGTAAATGCTCATGCAGCTTCTGCAAGGGACAAAGATTGACTGGGGTGATGACGATAGGAAGAAGAACGGAAAAATAGAAAATTTTGTGGGTTGCTAGTTGCTATCCCCTTCACTACTAGTGCTATGGCTATGGCAGGTTCTCAGCACGATGCATTTATATCTATGTGGTTTTGCATGTTTGAAGGAGTGAATCCATCACCAATAACTAAAAGCACCACAGATATTTACTCATCATAATGATGGATAATCATTCGTCAAATCAGACCTTAGACAGAGTCCATAAAGGGGAAATCTTTACAAAATTGCCGACCATTCAACAGTGCACTATTAACAAACAACCAAAGTATACACTACACACACACACACACCTTGACTTCATCACACGGTGTGAATAGTGGTCGAATCACCTAGGCGCTTTATTTCACAAACACAAGCCGAAATGTGTACCTGTTTGCTGTTTACTTGAGTGCACATTTCTCTTTGGTGTTGTTGTATTAAATAAAAGTCAAAAACTAAAAGGATATTGGGGTCATACAGTTGACAGTCAGGCCAGATGAGGACAAATGTTCGTAGAGCATGTACGTAATTTGGATACCTTACCTCACACACTCGCAAGTGATATTTTCTATTAATCTCAATAATGTCCAGTTTTCACACCAGTAGTCCCATTGGTGTTACAATTTAAATGTATGACGCCATACCGTTGAACGTGTATTGAAATTTTAGTATGAGACTGGCGATTCGTAAAAGTGAATGTAAGAGTGCACAGCAAGAGTTTGTAACAATGAAGTACCTGGTTATAGACTTGCATGTAGTAAGGTGATTGCTTGAATTTGAATGAATATTTTAACAATAATATATGTGAAATCAAAGGCAGCATCCCAATTTAGTGTGGTTGGTTTCATTGCTGTTATTATTTTATTAGATAGAGGTTCCGTGCTTGCAGTAGTAATAATTAGGAAAGTCCGTCCGCATGCATGTCCAGCCGTCCGCAAGGTCCAGATGGAAATAACAAAGCACTTTACATATTCCTATCCAGAAATATTACAGTTTTTTCATTTAGTTTTAAATCCTCAGATTTTGAGTGGTTTTGATTCAAAGTAAATTACAGCCTTCGATGCAGATCTATTGAGGGAAATATGGGATATATTTATGTTCTATCATATTTGCTAACTCAAGTTGCTTATATAAATGGATGTATTTTCGTGCTGCAAAGCAAACACTAAATTATCGATGCAGATCAACTGAGGGAAATATGGGATATATTTATGTTCTATCATATTTGCTAACTCAAGTTGCTTATATAAATGGATGTATTTTCGTGCTGCAAAGCAAACACTAAATTTATGTAAGTCAGACGCAAGGAAAAACTACATTTTCTATCTTCCGTACTTACAAAGAACTGTCCCGTCCCTGTTTGGGAATCGATTAGGACAAATCTCAGTCAATTTTGAAACGGATCTCGACGGGTACAACCGCCAGGGCAAATAGAGAGATTACTGTAACTTTGTAATTGTAACTTTTAACTTAACAAAATAACAATGTTTCAGACTTGATATTTTTTCATGTCCAATGACTTATATTCAGATCGTTGCGACGTACATCGATGGTGGAAGTTTAAAGTATATTTTAATTACTCCATAAATTCATAGGTTTCTCATAATGGCATGTGCCTTACAAAAGTCAATTCAAAGACTATTTAATTGGAGTTTCAACGTCGTTTAAAAAAGGCGTTTGGCATACCAAGCTACTTTTATGGTATGTACCGGGAATAGTTTATTTTTTATTTTTGCTGCCATTGCGTTAAAGTTGCCATATATTTTTACAACTTCGACAGACAAGTTTACGACTATTTGGCGAGAGTAGGATGCACTTTTATATTTTTAAAATTGTAAAGATATGTGAACAGGTAGTTTGAACGTCTTTACCTACCATTTTTACAATCTCTTAAATAATTATCATTTTACGTGTGCCCAAGTAAGTAAACAGTACGACCACTTTTGTCATAATAGCTACGATTTTAATTTTGATAAAATATTACTACCAGGAGCTTGCTTCCAAGTTTAATAAAAAAATTATATACAGGTAAAAAGCAAAAATGGTTATTGCTATGCTAGTGCTAACGAATACTAAATGTGAAGTAGCCAGAAAATGACTTCATAGAAGTGCTACCAAGAATCCTACCATGTGCAAATTTACACTTTACGTTAATTTTTATCGGAACTTCGGCAACTAAACTAACAGATACTCCGAAATATCATTTAAGCTCAACTCTAAAAAACACGGAATTACAAACAACTTTATCCCATGACAAATATACCGCTTAGTAATAAATAATATAATATGGAATTTTAGCCATCGCAATATAAACATTGAACATTACTATATACAATCTGCATGCACATCAAATATGGACATAAATGGCGACGAACGATCTAAACTTCCTACGTTGGCCCAGGGAGTAAACCATAAAGTTGAAAGAGATGATAAATATTGAATGGTACAAATATATTAAATTTAAACTTAAATGCGTTGTTCTAAAAGTTAGAATAAATTTTCTATAGCTAAATAATGAAGTAGTGTTTGTCCATGAAAAGATTTCATAGTATAATGTACAGTTTTATGGCTGTACATTCTGATAGAAGGACTGTGGTGACAATGTTTTTCATTTTTAAGTATAATCTATTACTGTCCTCTGTTGTCACGAAGACACAGCTCATTCAATAAATCTAGATGCTATTAACCATTTTTTTAATTTTTTATGTACCTAATGTCATGAATATCTTCTACCGTGCCTGCCAGCTGCCAGCTACTCAATACACACAAAACACACTTGATACCTGTAAATACGCTGCTATCGTCATTCATACATTAGTACAGGGATAAAGGGATGGACGGGACGGGACACCGGTATTTCTATACATTTGAGGGGAAATAATTTTGACAACTAAAATCGAGCATCTCGCTCGATAGAGCCAGAAATAACTAGTTTGTAAAGTTTTGTGGCCGAGCTTGCTAGCAAGAAAGAAAAGTGCTGGTGTTTTTTGTTTAAAGATTTTATATATTTACAAGATCCCATTCCACTACTACTACTACTACTATCACTACCGCTGTTATATTGTACACTCTATTTGTCGGGTAACCAGCAACACGACAGCGCCTGACAATTTCTTACTTAGAATTACATACAAACAATAATAATTTATTATTATTACTTTTGTGGCTTTACAAATCAAAAGGTACTATATTATCTGTAACCGTTACAATCACCAACCACGACAATTGACTGAAATATGTTGGTTTTCATATTGCCTATTGCCTCATTAAAATGGTGATGACGATGTGATAACACTAAGAAAAACCGGACGTGGAAATTCTTACGCAACCTGGTTGCCCGGTTTTAGGCATCAAAAAGGCCCGCCGGACAGTGCTGGCGGGCAATGAGAAATTTTTGGCGGGACAAGGAGGCCTGGCGGGCAATTTGGGTTTTCGATTTCCTAGGCTGGCGAGCAATTTGAGTTTTCGATTTCCTAGGTTGCCGGGCACTTTGTAAGAATTTCCACGTCCGAGAAAAATTGCAAGTTCAATATTTATTTAACATTATATCTTAAACCGTGAAACGAACGCTGACGAACACATACATTCGTTAAAATGCTAATTTGCAACATTGTCAAAATAAGTCGCAAGTAGAACAGTTTTAAATGCATTTGAATGTGAAATCAAAGTGGTCGTATTGCTGATTTTGTAAAATGTCATACTCACATATGGTTTCCTTCTATAATATCCCTTCATCCGAGCACTATATTTGGACGGTGGATGAGTCAGTGATGATAAGGAAATAATTCTACAATATAAAAGTTATATAAAATGAACTCTGGTAAACTGTAAAATAGGACCATGCATCCATTATTTTTTACATTATGTACATATGCATAAAGGTGAAGTAAAACCCTAAGATTAATATTTAAATCTTAATGGTGATGATGATGAATTGACCTTTGACCCCCGCTGGAAGGCACAGTTATTAACTAATATGGCTCAAAGTTGGTATAATTATACAAGTATTTATACGGCATGTGTGTACCAAGTTTGAGCCATAGTTGTAATTTGTAATGTTAGAAGTCAGAGAAGTAAAAGGGGTCTCTTGTTTCTACCCCAAGGGGTTGTCCCCCAGATGTCATACTGACATATGTCATAACCCTTGTCACTGTTAGTCGATTAGAAAAAAAACCATCTCAATCGGATTTATGGTTGCGGATTTATAGACAAATTAAGTTTAAAGGTTTGACGCCCCCTGGGGGTCAAAGAGGTCAACCGATTTTGGTCAAACTTTGCAAAACGTCATAACTATCCATTATGTATCTGTGCACCAACTATTCAGCCATAGGTCATATGCTGAAATCTTAAGTGACCCCCCAGGGGGTTGACCCTAAATGTCTATCTTTGATCTCATGCAAGCTATTGACCAACCCAATTGATTAGCGAAACAAAATTTCAAAATTCCTTTCCCTTCAAGAGTTATCGTGCTTGTTACAGAAGGAATATCTTGTTTCTACCCCAAGGATGTGGCTGAGATGTCATGCTGACATATTTTATAGCCCTTCTCACTGTTAGTCGATTAGAAAAAATCCCAACTCAAACGGATTTTCCGCGTCGAAGTTATGAGCGAAACAAGTTTCAAGGTTGAACCCCCCATTTGACCCCCAATGCCCATCTTCGAACTCATCGGAGCTATTGACCATACCTATCGTTTGGCGACGACAGAATTTCAAAATTCCTTTCCCTTCAAGAGTTATGATGCAGAAGGACGAACGGCCGGACGCGATGAAGGAATCTTATGTAGTACCAGAGGTCTGGTCCTAAATAAATCACATTTATGAAAGCAATATTTTTTATCTACATCAGCCGTATACAAGTTATACAACTTAATTAATACAAAATGTTTATAGATGTTGAAGCAATAGGTCAGAATAATCAGGTTACTTTATGTTTGTAAATTGCTGCACTTGTACTTTGTACAAATACAAAAGCAATAACAGCATAAATTTATCGCGAATCGTCTGTCATTCACTTGAAACTAGTTATGCACACCAAAAGAGATGGTCATTTAGGTTTGAGCGAATACACAAGTAAAAGTGTAAGGTCACTACAATACCCAGTAATCAATTTTAATGTCATCTCGAGATATACTTGTATGTGAGTTTCAAAAATTAAAATACAAAATTATCTACAAAACATGCATTCACTAATAGATAACTTTTATTTTAATACTGATTGTTAATCCTTTATTTAGTACTTTATGCATTTTACGTAGGTTCATAATAATATGCATAGAGAACCTGCAGTTCTCACAATACCCCAAAAATCTTCCAACTGCTTGTCCTGCATATTCTAGGAAACCAAGAGTTCTTGAGTAGTCCAGGAACTTTCTTTCTAGGAAGTAAACAAAATCGATTATTGATTGCGTTTTTTCATCGATTCCTGCGCTTCCTGCTCCCAGTCTGAATTTCTGAATGGTCGATAGCTTTCTATATTTTGAATGTTGACATGTGATTCCTCATTCGACCGTCTACTGACAATTTTTAGCAGTTTGTCATTCGCTTCTCTTGTCTCATCAAAATAACTTTTTCAGATTATGTACGTTAATAACATAATACTACCTTGGGTACATAAGAAAGCTATTTACTTCTAAAGTCTATACTTTGCAATTCAATGTATAACTAGAGCAATAGGCTAGAAAGCTATATAACCATATTTGTCAGTAGAACAAAGGCTTTCAGTCTATGACTGCAATTACAGCAGGTTTATTTAGGCACATCATATGTGACTCCATCGCGTCCGTCCGTCTACACGATAACTCTTGAAGGGAAAGCAATTTTGAAATTCTGTTGTCGCCAAACGATATGTATGGTTAATAGCTCCGATGAGTTCAAAGATGGGCATTTGGGGTCGATCACTTAGGGGTCAAACCTTAAAACTTAAGTTCACCATAACTCCGAATATGTAAATCCGTTTGACATTTTGACATGGGGTTTTTTCTAATCGACTAACAGTGGCAAGGGCTATAACATATGTCAGTGGCGTTTTCAGTAGTCTACTTCTGAATGATAGCACTACAACATTGTGGTCGATGAGGGGGAAGGGGGATTGGGTGTTCGTTGGGGGGGATCAAAATGTTTTTTCTGGATAACTTTGGCATTTCTTACTCATTTTAGATCTGGTTTTCAGTAGTCAACTTATTAATTAATTAGTATATTATTAGAATATTAGAATAATACATATATATGTTACATACATGTACATGTATATATAAAAACGTTGTTTTGCAATTTTGCGCTACCTGTTTTACTTACAAGTATGTTTATTTATAACACAGTTGCTGAAAATTCTTTCGTGTTGCATGTATTGTTTGCAGTTGACTGACGGTTTGGTGAATGAGAATGACCTATTTTGCCGAAATAGTTTGATGAAGTCAGAGTACCCAAATAATAGTATTCGATAATTTTCACTTACAACTTACAAGTGATATTACTAACCTAACCACTATACTATTCATCCTGGTTTTGGTTTCCCGGTGGAGCCTCTGAGTTGACTGCCGTAGAAATATTGTTTTATCTTGAGCTTTGGCCGTCGAAAAGAAATGATGGTCAGTGTAGGGTCCATTTCAGATTCAGATTTCAGATTCTGATTAAAATTATCGTCTTACATTGGGAAAACTGTACATCGAATTCGAATTACTAATTAAACGAATGATGTAGTTCTTCACTTTTACTTACTGTGTTTCCTGAGAGTAGGTTTGTTTGCGCCCGGCTCCAGCGAGAGACATAATGCACAAAAGTGAGAGCCCTCACTTGTGAATAAAGTTATATGCAGTATGGGGTATTTTTAATTCTTTGCGATGCAGGTACAGTTAATGACGGATTTACGACAAGATTTATGATTAAGTTTTAGCTCTCGTCATTGTTGCTATGACGTTATAAAATACATATTTATACAACATTCAAAGCTCAAATCGCCT
>JAHZNB010006484.1:0-12996 GCA_027744295.1 Callyntrura guangdongensis
AATAAAATACTACTTTAGCGTAATTTTAACTCTACATGTAGTATTAGTATCAAATCCCAAATGTCTTCAAGAAACCCGTCACGACCATTACCCGGTGTAAAAAACCAATTTCGTCCAGCTGCTGATTGGATAGGACACATCAACGACAGGGGCATATGTCCACACAACCCCAAGCATGACATGAAGTCTCATAAACTTATGAAACATGCGGTTAAATGTGAAAAGGTATGAATGCATGACTATCTTTGTGGAAAAATCAATTACTAAAGATCACCGTTGCTGGAAAGCATACGTGGTTTAAAATGTTTTTCTCTTTCTCCAAATCATACACCACAGAAAGAGGAGGAATGCAAACACCAGCAGCAGTGCTCACGACGACAGGACGAATTAGAGAAATGTCCATTTGACAGCCTACATAGGTATGCTGCGGGGAAGCAGGAAGAGCATTTTAAAGAGTGTAAAGCAAGGGCAGCAGAGATCATTGCCAGAATTAATGCTGGTGAAGGTAAGTTTTAATCTTGTGAATATCTGGCGTCCATTAATTTTGTCCCGATTGCGATCGCATGTCGTTATTTATTGGTTTATAGCGATTGGCGACGTTGATCTTCGATATGAATTCCCAAAATGAAAAAAAAACTTAATTTGATGGACGGACCTGACCTGACCCTTTACTGGAGTGAAAATGGAAGGATAAACATCTGTAAGAAAAAGTCTAGTTTTGTTAGATATGTTACTAGCATGTCTGTCAAGTATGTCGAAGCTGAAAGTATTTACATTTAATTCAATCATCGGCGAAAATATTATTTTTTTAGATGCATTGTTTTTTTTCGAGCATTTAAGCACTAATTCAATTCATGCAATCATGTAATACGCTGCGCTGTACTTATTGTTAGTTGTTTTTAATTGGCATTTATTTATTAACAGGATTCATTGATTCTGATAGATGTAGGATATTGTTAATAGTAAATAAATTTTTCGTTCGCACAAAATACTTTTATTTCAATAAATGTTAAGAAATACAATATTGTTATTTATAGTTATATGGTAAATTATCTTTGCATATCAAATTAAATTGCGAAATAAGAAATGCATACAGGTTGTTCTAAATTCTGATAAACTTTCAGTCGGAAAATATAGAATATGTGCGGTAGTGATAAGTTTTTGTTGAACCATATATTCAAGACTATATTCAAGACAGTCGCACAATCAAATTTGTTCTCACTGCATTCATGACAAATATATTTATAAGGTAATCCATAATAATAATAGTAATATTATACATTACACACATTGTTATACAATTTGGTTAAATTTCTTGTGCTTGAGAGCCAAACGACATTGCAAAATTTGACAAACCATCATCATCACTTAAGATCATTTTATACTCATTTTGTATAGTTTTCTCTTTGCTATCACACTCTTTATAAACATTAATTTTTAAATGTATATTTATTTCTAACGTTGGATAACCCAACACCACACATGATGTCTCTGTAAATTCAGTGCAGTACGTGCAGTATGTAAATTCTCGATTTTTAACTCTTGGAGGATAATGTGCGTATGTGGTCTAGAAAAAAACAGTGTTCTATGATCCTTCTGTACAGATAGAACAATCAGATTACTCTGTCGAAAGATAATGACATATCAATGGTCAATTATGCAACGAACCCCCGATCACAATGAATTTCCAAATACAAGATGTCTGAAACTTTTTGTATTTAAAAAAATGAATTGTATTGCCAATTTGCATGGACAGAATGTATTGGTATACGAATTTCAGGTGGAATGCAAGCGTAACGTAAATACATTAAAAACTGATAATACTATTCATTTGGAAAAATTGAAAACTTTTATGCACCTTGCATAACTTGTTATATTCATTTTGTTGGTGTCGGAGGAGCTTCCACAGTTGACGTTCGACAGTGACTGTACCTATTTGTAATATATGTATTAGAGTGAACTTTGTTGTTTATCTGTAAAAAAATTAATTGTTCATTTCCCGACTCCCGAGATCACCTTCAGTTGTCTTTCCACTCAGGGAATTTAATAAAAGTGAATCCGATGTCAGTATTCACAATTTACATCATGGCTCATCATGAAGTAAGTAATTATATCATTTTTGAGTTTTACAGTATCAAACACTATACTAATTATACGAATTCGACATATTTATTACTTACTCAATACAAGTTCACTCTTAATTAATACATGTAACGTAATTTGTTTTGGAGTTTGAAAAGTAAATTAGGTATATATACAGCCCATATACTTTCTTATCTCAAACTAGTAAGTAGGGTATTTTGTGTGTACCGATCACCTATATGCAATACATTTTCTTATTACTTAAAGTTGTACTGTACTACTGTAATCATAAATATATCATTATCATATGAATATAACCTTTAAATTAATTGTTACATCGACTAAAAAATTCACGACTAACACAAAAGGAATGGATATGAATAAAATGGTACGTGATCAAATCACTTAATATAATTTACATTTACATAAGCTGCCATTTCGAGCTTTTGTCAACATATTTTTTGTCAAATTAAAGAAAATGTAGATCTTAATTGTTATAACATTTATAACACCTATTTGTATTATGCTACTACACATAGGTATATTTATACCTACTATTAACTTCAAACATTACAACTTATATTACATGTCTTTGGTATGAAGCTGTATTTTGGGTAGTGACTTATTTCACAGACTAAAAAATTCACGACTAACACAAAAGGAATGGATATGAATAAAATGGTACGTGATCAAATCACTTAATATAATTTACATTTACATAAGCTGCCATTTCGGGCTTTTGTCAACATATTTTTTGTCAAAATAAAGAAAATGTAGATCTTAATTGTTATAACATTTATAATACCTATTTGTATTATGCTACTACATATAGGTATATTTATTTAGTATATACCTACTACTAACTTCAAACATTACAACTTATATTACATGTCTTTGGTATGAAGCTGTATTTTTGGTAGTGACTTATTTCACAACAAGAACAGGACTAGTTCAAAAGCGTTTTTGCAAACACTAGATGATACTGTACACAATTACATTATAACCTTTTCCACTGAGATGGACTAGTATAAGTTATTTTTTTAAATAATAAATTGGAACATACTTTTTCACTAACGTATTGACTACTTTATGTGTATGTGCCAATTAAACTTTCGACTTTTACATTTCGTCCAAATACATATACATACATACCTTTACATATATAGGTGTGAATTTGTTTGACCATCCCATTTCCAACAAATACCGTAAAGCGTTCAGTAGAAATGCTTGTATGGCATCATATAGTAATTGATATTGACGGATAATTTCGGTGAACATTCAATTGTTATTCTTCCGATATAGGTTAACTAGTTTTAGCTTCACATAAAATAGGTAAATATTTGTTTTTCACTACATTTACATATACAGCTCATCAAGTGGTAAGCGTATGTTTTGACTTTTTATTTATACTACACAATTTTAAAGGTAACTGTAATTTTTTTAAAGGATATTTACTTCTATTTTAAAGTTATAACGTAGATCAGAGTAACGGGAGACCTCTTTCTTGACTACTAGTTTGAAACTTTATTTCATGTAAAGAAAAACAGGTAGCGCTCTTGCGCAAATGCTTTTGTGCATTCTTAAAACTGCTGGAAAATACGTTGTCAAAAGTCTAGTGTTCACTCCTAAACTGTTATTTTAGAAAATACGTTATCGCGAAACTGTTGTTGAAACAACTCCTTTGGGTCCTAAAGGGTATGTACTTTATAGCATAATCACTGCGAGTCGACTGCTAAGAATACTTTCCCAATCAGGGATGAAACGTATTGGCGACACCGCATGTTTGGATGTTACGAAATTTGGGATATAATTTATATACTGGAAACACTGGAAATGATTGGCGTAAAATCTCTAGAAGAGTCGGTTGCCTAAACTCCGTCAGAAACCAATCTAATGTATGGTGTTGTGGGGAAACAACTTTGACCAATATGGCCAATCAATCTGGACTAACCCAGAGAGTTGTAAGTAAATCAAATAGGACAAACCTTGGTTATACGTAAGTTCATAGTTTGAGGTATTGACCCCATTTGGCGTTTGACCTCGGTATTCAAGTTCATTCTAAGTAAGGATGGCACTGCAGTGCAGTGGGAGGGTCAGGGGGTCGGTGGATGAAATAAATACCGGTAAACCCAGTTTACAAATCTAAACGGCGGACCTAGAAATTGATCTACTAATTTTTACACTTCTTCTAGGTTTGGGAAACTAGACGGCAGTGCTGAACAGACAAAAAGAGAAAGTTCAACCTTGTCCCTGCACTATCTAATGGTGTAATATTTCACGGATTCAAGTGAGATTACTAATCTACATTTAAACAAGTTGCCATGTTTTGCAACAACGAGTTTTTATCAAGTTGAACTGATTTTTATCGAAATCTCCTGACTATTTACACCTATGGGTTTTCGTTTTAACTTCTTCTGAATTAAAATTGCACACAATCTGAAACTTTTCATTTCAGTGCTGCGAAAAATTTGTTCGCGTTTTTCGGGAAACGGAAACATCACTCACCCACTAATACGATTCTACCAAATGTAACGACAAAAATTATTGTACAAACCTTCCAATCACGTTATCACTGGAAAATTAGAAAGGGTACCTAAAAAGCGACAGTTATTTTACCACAGAAGTTGTTTGCAGTATGCAGTTAAATATAGTAATATCTCAATTAATATGAAATAACTTAATAATAATACTCAGTTTTGGGATGCTAGTACTTTTTAATAATAGCAAGGGACGCTCGTAGTCGTAATCGTTTTCGACTGGCACGCAAGTAAGAAGTACTTACGAAAAGTGACACTACATTTAAAATATGGTGCCGGTTGTTCGTTCCGTTCGTTCAGTATAGTATTGAGTCATTATCCGAATATTAAGTTTGTAAATGCGGGATTAAACATAATAATCTCCGTTTTTGTCATGTTTTGCAGGAAACCACGTAAACTGAAATTTTCCGCTTTTGACTTTATACCCACACCACCCACTGTTGTGATCAATAAATAAATTTGCAGTGTGTAATGTAATAGGTGAGTATGGGATTGAGGGAAAGGATAGCGTAGCGCCATTTGCCATTTAAGATATGTTATATGTTACGCACAACCACCGTTGGAAGCGTAAATAACCAAAATTACATTTAAAGTATACCATACATAATAAAAGTTACAGATAGACAGTAGTGACAATAACTCACTTCGAAAAGATAACATTTACGTTTCATACGATATGAAGCCATGCAGCTTTCAAGTATTACAAGTAGTGGAGGTAGATAATTTTTTAAAGTGGGAAGTAAAAGCCACATGTAGAAAAAGTACACAGATGGAACGCAACGCAATCTAAAAATGAAAGTCGATTGATCTCTGATTCGTACCACGTAAGCACAAGGAATGACGTATTGTTGAAATCCTACTTTCAAAATGAAATTTACTGGCCGCAATGCAAGTAAACAGCCAGCCAGCTTCCGCATCATCTTGCTGTCCCTTGTCGGTGTGGTCAAACAACCTAAGTGCGAGTACATAAAATATACGTTGTGGAGTGTGGGTATGGGTAACAATAATGGGTATACTTTTCCAAGAAAGCAAACAGGAGGTACAGAAAACATTGAATCTATAAATCTACGAAAGTCAAAATGCTTGTCTGTGTCCAATTTTCCACATGCATCTCTATTCTATGATCACACAGTTGAGAGTATTGTGGAGAAAGTGAAGCACTTGAGGAGTTACTCCACAGTTAGTTAGCTCCAACTCCTTCAGATTCCGGAGAGTAGACAAGGAACATAATGTTGATGGGGCAATGCTCGTACATCCTGTTAAGAGTAATACCAGGAAAAGTATGCGGCATTAATATCACTGTTTAACTTAATTTTCCTCTTCATGAGCAAGCGAAAGCAACTTTAGAGCATTTTTTAGGTACTAGGCGTACAATCAACTCGGCGAAAAAAAATCACTATCAAAACTGTTGTTTCCTTAAGGAAACGTAGACAGTGGTGTGTGATGTCAATGAAAATGGTGCCATATCACGCTAATAGAAACCATACTGTGGTACGTTATTTGGGAAAGCACAAGAGTTACTTACCAGCCAGAGAAAGATACTGGAGTCGTTTCATGGATATAATGTGATGTACCGAAGCGTCACGTATGCTACACCATCTGAGTGATAAAACCCTGAGGCTGGACATAGTGGCCAAGTAACCAATTCCAAGGTCTGTTACCAGCGAGCATCTACACACATACAAAAGAATAAAAATAGAAAAGTTCCAGACATCATTTAAAGCTTGTTTGAGGAAATTAGATTTTCCGGTTCTCGCTTCCTCTCCAAAAGCAACCGTGTTCAGTCCTCAAGTGCTATGAAAAATGTAACCGCGATGCTAGGACCGAGCGTCATTGTAAATGTAAACAACAGAAACATGTCATTTACATTACGCAACGCAACTTTTTAAAATGTCTTTCTCTGATACTATTTCTCGTTTCCCCGACCTATGAAAAGCGTAGATGAGTATTCATTAATCATTCCCGTACCCATCAACATTTCTCGATTCAAAAGGTATCATATAGCGTCTTCTTGTAGCAAAATCGAAATTTTCAACAACCCTTAGTACAGATAAGCAAGTTTCCTTATTCTTGTTCTAGTTTTGCGTTTACTCGAAACTTAAACATGCACCATACCATTATTATTTTCAATGCTGCACGAATGCTAGGTTAGAATGGCAAGTGACAAACTTCCCTACTGCATGGTTGACTAGTGGTGTCTTAAACCATGCAATCGAGGCAACTGGAAAAGTCTGCAAGTTTGGCAAAAAATGAAACCACGCAATAGTGGCAAATCAGGATTTAAAATAATGGCAACTTAAAAAACGTGATGCAAACGTTATAACAAAAAAACGCTGCGAAAATCTGACAATCAAAGGAAAGTCCAAAGGTTCCGAGATTGTCAACGTTGAACATTAGGCTGATAATATAATAAAATGCATTATATTGCTAACAAATCAAGCTTGGTATATTACCATTCTGAAACACTATTACTTTGCTATCAGAGGGTGAGTAGCTTTCATTTATGTTAGTTGTGCTTGACAGTTGCACATTACCAATTTTTTCCAAACACATTCTATTGTCACGATTGCATATTAAAAAATTTGGGTTACCGCATTTGCAATAAATCGGTAGTCAACATTGCAGGTAGGGGAGTTTGCCAGTTGCCATTCTAACCGACAACGTGCTACAATGCTACAAATGCTCCATGATATCGATTCTGGATGTTGGTACAAAAATTGAACCGTTTCAAATAAAAACTCTGTGAAAGCAAAATTTCATATTCCCTTTTAGGACTACAAAACAAGTAAAAATCATAGTGAAATATTTTTCCCAGCTCTCTGACATTAAGTACAACCATCCCCAGTCTTTTTTGTTTGAACGACTCCGTTGGGATTTTGCTGAGAAACACATTTTTCCATAAAGTTTACCTAACATGAAACACTTTATTTAGGCGAAACAACTTGAAAGGTGGCGTTTTCACCAAATGTTGTGAACGAATGGTGGAAAGGGAGTTCACTGAAACAGTAAATTATAATTCCATTTGATGCACCTGTGGTGAACATGTAAATCAGAACAAAAATTTCAGCAGACACACAAAGACCCGTCAGTGATTCCATGTGTTGGCTGGTGCTACAAATATGTACGAAATGTTTTACAATTAAAAAATAGCATTGGGCCAGTTAAAATTGAGATTCATTTTTTACCACATACCACCGGTTTAAAAAAAAGACGAAGATAGATGCCAATGGTTTGGTATTACCCACATAATCGTAAAAACGAACGAGCCAAAAATACGATTGAACAGATTTTGATTACTCCTTGTAGTATTCACAACTAATGTGTGTGTTCTGGTACCAGTATCACCATTGACCATTTAATTGGGAAAATGCTTGTTGATGCAAAAGAATGTTAAAGTAAGAATTATACAAACTAAATGTGACTAACCGACGTCACCTCACCAAGAAGCTCAAGAAAATTACACTCATGATTATTATTATACACATTAATGAAGTGCTTGAGAATAAAGTTTGGTAGTTTGGGATGTAAAAAGTTAAGCAGTTACATAAAACTTATGTTTTGATAACCATCAGTCCTTCAATACTCCACAGTACTTGCAAGTATTTAATCTACGCTGTATTAAAAGTTACGTGTCAATACCCTAATAATGCTCAAGGTAAAAGTTTGTCCCTAAATCCATTATGAAAATTCTTATCTGTAAATCGTAACATGAAAAGAGATAGAAAAGATCATAGGCATGAAAGTTAGCGTGCACAGCTGAACTGGGCCATTTACTACTTTAAATATAATTTATGCTGCAATAACTTCTTACACGCGAGTTGTTACTTTTCAACTAGAAAAGTAAAAAAGATTATAAACGATGTATACACAAATCAGGGTATCAAGTATTAACTACTGTCGTTATCTCCTATCGGTATTACGTGTTATTAACTTAAAATAGGGTAAATCTACATAAATACTTTACCCATGAAATGAATATCAAATATGAACTGTAATGAATAATGAAACATATTGGCGTACAGACTACCAACCATTGCTGGAAAAAACATGAAAAAGTATTTGGGGGCAAATGGGAACGTTAGTAGGGAATTATATAATGTTTAATTGTTAGTAATACTGTTTTGTGATTACAAGGTACAGTTTCTTAATTGTGGCAGCCCTGAGACTGTAATTGAAAAACACTCATGCGTCAGTTATTCATTATACACATTGTGTGTTTTAGATCAATATTTCACAGAGTACATTACTTATAAAACAATATTTCGATTAATTTATTTTGAAACGTTACACAGATTTTTTTAAAAACAGTGTTTATCATCAGAAATATTACCGATANGATTTTTTTTAAAACAGTGTTTATCATCAGAAATATTACCGATATGGAGGACGGTTTGGTTGGTCAGTTCCCAACAAGACGTAAGCTTGAGGGTAGACAGGGCAGAATTGTTTTTCGGGCAAAATGCTGCAATTGCCGAGTCTGTCACGTGATACGCCTGCAAAACAAAATGTTTTCTCAATATTATTGTGTAGCAAAACACACAGGTATCCTGTAATGAGAAGCGAAACGTTGTCACTGAAATACGTATTGGTATCATATTTGTTATATTAAAACGCAACATTTTCTAGGCATATTTAGAAGCTTTCAAAATACTAGGTACAACGGAAGCATAAAAATAATCACATTACGCCACATAGAAGCGGATAAAAAAATAGAACGAGAGACACTTGGGTGAAAGCATTATTACATTTTGTAGCTTGACACTAGGCCTTTTATTGACATAGTCTATCCGAAAGTACATGTTTGGTAAACTTGGCTTGCTGTAGTTGCGAAAAAATGATGACACCGTGATAGGGTGGTCGGCATCAACAAAACGGAAAGGAAGCATATTTGTATGGATGATATGACAGTCAGCAGTTGGCAGGGTGTCTCTGTTGTAACCCAACGAAGCAGAGGTAATCTAATTACACCGACAATGTTAGTGTAAGGAAAACTTACTAGCGCTCATTACACCATAATATCATTGCGGGTAATAGACGAGACAATTGAGCTTCTCTGCCTAGGAAATTCGTTCGAGACATGTTTCATGACTTTTTACATATAGTAAGAAAATGGTTATAGTTATGTAGTATGACATTTCGTATTACCTATGTATGCATGCTAGGTCGCCAGTGAAAGCATTTTGGGAAATGAGGTGGAATCTTATTCAAGTCATCAAACTGACTTTCTATCCAGATTTGATTCGAACCGTCGTCATGTATAATAGAATAAAAGAGCAGAGATGAAGTTGAGAAGCATCACATTTTTTAAAAACATGGTGTCGTGTCAAAAGGAAGTGGGATTCCGTCCGTTGGAACACTGCAAAAGAGGTTGGCAACGACTTTCCTTCCTCACAAAATTGAACATGGTACTATACATTTTTACGTCTGCTTAAATGCAGACAAATTCAGAGCATATATACCCTGGTAGAACTACGCAGTGCAATCTCAAGTGTCTCGAAAGTTACTTTCTTGATCTCTTGAATTAAAAAGATTTTCCTCCTCTTTCCCTCTAGAGAATGTCATATTTACATGCATGAGCTCTTCTCATATTTGAGGAGCTTCATGCAAATTTTGGATTCAAAATATTTTGTTAAGCATATGGCTTTCACCAACATTTTTCCCATGAGTGAAAATTTTTTTCTGTTACTTTTTGTTACTTTGTACTACAACGGTTGGAGAGAAATAACTTGCTGTTTTACTCAACATGGTTGCTCTTTGTAGAGAGCGATTGCTGCTGTACAGAATTCAAATGTGAAAGTTGTGTCATTTTATCTTCTACATGCCTTTGTGTACAGCTTTTCGTCTATTTTACACAAATTAATCCCTTTGTTAAAAGCTTTTCAGTGCAGGATCAATCTACCAGTCTCCGTCGTTAAAAATAATCTCCAGAAGAACCTGAGCTCATTAAGTATTTAACAAAGCGAACCAATACTATTTGAACAAAGATTATATATGCCAATTTGTCCTTCACATCAACTCGTATTACCTTATAGAGAAAGAAAGTTGCTTCATTCCATAATAAATAGTGAACTTTCCGTTCAGAATCATATGTACACATATAAGGAGACGTATATTAAATGCCAATTAGCAAACGAGGAAAGAGCGTTCTATCACCTTTTTAACACGAACCATCTATACAATGGAAAGGTATATAGGCTTGTGTGCCCATGCTATGCTGTGGTGGTAAATGGTTTGTTTGGTGTGTCGCTCACATTGTGATGTGATGTTGGAGTTAGCAACATTCAGCAGTAAATATCCTACCCACTCACAAAAACAACACGTTTGCATGAATTAACTACCTGAATGCAAGATACGTATAATGTATTTTTGTATTCGGGGAAATGTACGAAATTAGTTTAGTGGAAGAGTGGTTGTTGTTGTACATGTAAACTGGGGTATCATCACATCACATCATGTAAAATCATTATCTGTTTAGTTTCTCAAGCCGCTCAAAATACCAAAGGGGAAACTTCGCCCTTGTATTTTCATACTTTTGTTTGAGGCAAACTTGGTTGTTGAAAGAGAAAGAAAATCAGCGCTAAAGGTACTACTACCTTAAAAGGATGCCTAGATGCTCAAGTAGTGTTTTATAATAATATGTTCATTGAACTGTACATACAAGAATCATGTGGTTTAGTGTAAATAATCCAGGGAACATATTTTATTAGGCATAAAATTGTTTCATTTGTCAACAGCAGATGAATAGCATAGGATTTACGAAAGGACAACTCGTTTTAGAGCACCCTGGAAGTCTGCCAGGTGTCCGTCCGTATGTGCATACAATAACAGTTATTGAATAACTCAAGACAAGGAAATGAGGCTTCATATACACATTTGTACATATCTGCATACATTTTCATTGAAATTCCCACCTATTACCAAGAGGAACTCCATTGCCTATCACCGTTAGGTTACTATAAATTGTGGCATGTTAGTTATTAGTTGAATTAAAGATCTTGGCTAGTAAATTAAGCCCTATTTAACAACTCACGTTTTTGAGTCGGTAAAAGCCGCATATTAAAGATTATTTAGTACTTTGTCAATATCCTAAAAAAGGAAGCTAATATTAAAATTTCATTCTTTGAAATTAATACATATACATAACTCATAAAAGAAAACCTGTTTGATCTTTTGGGTACTTGCGAACTATAGAAAAGATTATGTATTTTGAGTTTAATGAAGTAAATAAATCCAATGATATGGTGCTGCGCTGGGTTGATTATTATGATTTATGATCAACCGTCAGCTCGACAACAGATCACTGTTTTTTAAATTAAGAGAACAAGCCACTTTATCCTGCAATCCTACACCATTATCAATCCAATATACAGCGCTGTGTTAATTTATCGGAGAAGTACTCGTAACTACTCGTTATTAGCATCATTTTCCACGGCGTGTCGTGCCCGTGATGTGCCTGTAGAATTTAAGGTGAAGAATATCCGGAAGAGTTTAAGCAACTGTGGTTAAAAAATGCAAAGCAAGGACCCTTTTTTGCTATTTTTAAAAAAATCATGAAATTTTATTTTAAACAAGATTAACCTAACCTTGTAAACCTAATCTATTCTAACCTAACCTTCTTAACATATAACTTAACCTAACCTAAAGAATTTAAGGTGAAGAATATCCGGTAGAGTTTAAGCAACTGTGGTTAAAAAATGCAAAGCAAGGACCCTTTTTTTGCTATTTTTAAAAAATCATGAAATTTTATTTTAAACAAGATTAACCTAACCTTGTAAACCTAATCTATTCTAACCTAACCTTCTTAACATAACTTAACCTAACCTAACATTGTTAACGTAACCTAACCCACACCGATGGGAAAATATCATTTTTAAAAAAATAGTAAAGAATCCCTCTGTGCATTATGTTGCACTTTAGCCACAGTTGCTTGAACCGTACCAGAATATCCCTATCAGTCTATCTGTGCAGGCACATTACTAACTTTTAAATAAATAAATAACTGCGACACAATGCCCAAATTAACTAGAAAGTAGAGTTAAGTAAACAGTTTACTACTGGTAAAGCATTAATCTATGAAATGAGATTATATCATACAAAAATACAAGGGTTTGTATACTGAATATTGTTGCACGTAGCCGATGCTAAAACACAGAAAAGCTTTCCCTAACTTATTTTTCATCAAAAAGATTTAATCCATTTCACATGTAGTAGTAGTGGCATGTCGTCTATCTCAAACTCAGACAAATGACGTGCTTTTGACGTCACAGAGAGAGTTTTGTATTGTTCAATTTTAATGAATTCTTCGGATGAGTTTTCTAGTATTTCTATTCAACTTGTGGATGTGAGATTTATGCATTACATATTTGTTTTTATGGAA
>JAHZNB010006485.1:0-22737 GCA_027744295.1 Callyntrura guangdongensis
GATTTGGTGACCATGTCATTCCTTTTTCCATTCCATTTTCGCTTTTTAGGGGCACGTGTGATATTTCATTTCAGATGAGTATGCATAGAAGATCGAAACGACGAAGTTGATGCATTGTCATGTGTAAATAACCTTACCTTACTGCGTGGTCACTAGTCAGTAGAAGCAACCAGAAAGCTACTCTGGCTAATTCCAAGAAATGAAGAAGATCAAAAGAAAAAATTTGAATGTGCGTAAGCAAACCAGATGTATAGGTATGTATGTATGTATGTAAAAAAAGGTTTGATGTATAAAAGACGATTATATGGCAACCCAGTCACCAACAATTTAGTAAACGGTTTTCCCGTAATATTAACAATAAGTGGCTTTCTTAACTGATTTTGAAAAGAAACATTTTATAAGTTGTACGAGAACAGGGTCATGAGATTAACCTTGGGTGCACAACATAAGAGCAGCATAATATTATTTAACTTTAAACAACATCAACAACAGCAGTGTAATTGCCCATTTAAAAGGAGTACGGCTACTACAGTGATTGTTTAGGTAGTTGTAAATGCAACCCGTCCCCAAATGACAATTATTATATGAATGAGCATGTTTTTGTTCACAGTCTCCCCTTATCCCCACTTATAATGGCCTATGTCAAGCAGGATTGTCATTTTTGTGTCGTTTTCTCTTGAAAAATAATTTATTGCTCGTCATCGTTTTCGAGAATCTGTATTGAAATTACAGTCGACAGTGGGATTCCAAGTCAAGTGCAAGCAGTTAATTCTTCTCATTAAAAGACGAAAGAGACGAGGACAATGAATGAGCTTCCAGAGAGGACGAAGTGAGCAACCCATTTATTTTGGTAATTGCTCTAAATTCCTATCGTTTTATCAATTACACGTAGTGTCTTGGGAAAAAAACTTTAATGATCGTGCGTACCATAGTACCATGTATGTATGTATCATCATGAAACGGTCAGCATCAGCATGGACCAACTAAAAGGCAACCTCTCAAGGTGGGAATTCTGTTTTCGTGATACCATCTACAAAATATATAGAGTGCTATCGTTAGGATTTTTCATTCACGGGACTATCTGATCAAGCTTTCTGGCAGAAATCTCAAACTCAAATGACTAGCCAGTGATGTATCATGAAGAAATGAAAACAATTTGTTTGAAACCTCTATTCACTAATCACACATTATGTACCGGCCGGCATTTATGAAAATTTGTCTTAACAGTCGACCGACGCAGTAGCATTTAAATGAATTGGTACACATGATCAGAAAATTGGAATATTGATACATTTTCCGTAAATCTTGGATAAATAGTTGCTAATTTGAGTTCTCACGACGACACAAATAGGTATCAGTACAGTATACTGCCACTTGAAAGGTTTGCCTTGCACCTGAAAAGCATAGTCTATATAACAACAGGGCTTTTGAAGGAAGGAAGGAACGAACAAACTTGCACGAATCTATAAAATACGAACAATTTAATATTTATACTTTGCTTCTAGAGACAATCTGAAAATGCAGTAAGGTACCTACGTGTAAATAAATAAATACTCAAACATTTCATCCATCAATCGGATGAATAGTACTATAGAAACACACGTGATTTCCCCTTCAATTGAAATGAAAAACTGCAGATATCTCGTCAAAGGAAAGTCGGTAATTAAAATTTGCTTTAATCTGCATCAACATCAATAACATGCATCATGAATGTTCATGAGAAAATAATAAAAAGACAGGGACAGACAGAACGCTGATGCTCCACATCTATATAGGTATTATCAGTATCTTCAAGCTATAAACTTTTATTGCATGTCAAACATGATTCAAAAAATTTTGCTCCATTTTTTTCAATGTAAAGCTCAAAATTATAGTCTCACTCGCTGTTTATTGTTTTTTAAAACAAAACGCAAACAACGTAGAATGTGTGTTGTTTGTTGTGTAGCCATTTGTAAAAGGTTTATATTGATTATTCAAAACTATATATGTAGAAAAAAAGCTGATATTGCTGTAAAGTAGCTAACAAGTTGTACGTTTGTTTGTTGGTTTCATTCTAATCAAATTTTATCACTTTTTGATTCCAAAACTTTACAATTTAGATATTAAATGCAGACTAAAAACATTTTATTGTCTTAAAATTCATCACGGTTTAGGAAATTTATTTCTGCTTATTTCATTTTATTTTATTTATTTTATACTAAACCTAGTAAATTGACGACACCGTATTGAATCTAAAGGCAAAACGATCAATGATCCTTTACTTTTACTCCGTAACAATGAGATATTCGGCCGAATGTTGACGGCTGCTACAACCGTTCAGTGCAGACTGATATGGGCATACTTTATAGCATTGTATACAATAATACATTACAATTTGTCATGTATGGTTTTAACATTATTCACATGATAATTTGGGTTCTTTTCACGTTTTCACGATGGACATTATTATGTCGTTGTGTGCTGTGTCCGTTTCATTCTACTCGAAAATGTCTGCCCATTATATTGTATAGTATTACATCTGTATGTTTTATTATCGCAGTGGAATGCAAGCAAACGTTATGTATCGTTGCGTTTTTGTCATTTTAGAAGTCTCTGTAGTTTAATTAGCATTGTTAATCTGGTGACTCGATGACCCAGAAGATTTTTGAAGACGATAAAATTATGCGCAACGCATCATCAACCGTCCCAATACAACAACGCACTAAAACACATTGAGTTAACTATACCTATGCAAATGACATGCTCCACTTAACGCTAACAATTTATAACTTACACTAGGCTAGTTTGCGTGCATTTTTGCTCACCCTACTGCTACTGCTGCTGCTGCACTCAAACTTATTACATGATGCCGCCATATATAATACGTTGTTTGGTTGTTTGTTAGTATTAGCTTAGCATTCATCATAATTTGTAACATTGTTACATCATTATGATTATCATCCATTGTATAATAGATAATGAGTGGCTCGCTACAAAACTAGCACATGAAAGTGGCAGTTAGGCATTAAATAAATTAGGTATTTGAGAAAAACTACTTTTATATTAAAACTTTGTTGCATTAGTACATTATATTCACTACTACTGACCATTTCAGTTTACCTGTCATGATTATAATTGTAATGATCATGAAATTCACTATCAACTCTAAAACAAAAAAAATGGCAGAAGAATACACAAACATTAGACAAGCAAGCATTTGCGCACTTTTGGCAACCGTACTATTCCTATTTATTGTTCATTGGTTAAGCAAGAAACGTTGATCGCGCTTAACTAACCCTTTATTAACCGGATTGTTTAATACTTGAATTTTAGGCAAGGCATACAATTAAGAAAATCATAGATCGAGTTGCAATGGGAAATCCTTTCCAAAGATAATTTGTCAATCGATTTAAAAAAGTGTCCCATCATTATGTGTATTCAAATTTTAAATACACCAATTTGCCAAGATTAGATAGCGAGGGACAGCGGTACCTTATTCAATGCATGATTGTGCATTAAAATATGTATTTAGTATTTAGTAATCAATCATTTTACAAAAAGTATTGTCATATTATATGCAATTTGTTAGGGTAAATTTTGCCGATTGTATCATCGGATTTTGGAAGGTTTTCCCAAAGAGATTATTTTCTTCCTTTCCATTGTTAGTTTTTATTACCATTTTATCAACATTGAAAACTGATTTTGATACTACACTAAAGGTTAAAATGTACCACTAAAAACCTGAATACAACATAAAAAATGGAGTCGATTGGTGTAAGTAGTGGGTAAATGTAGTAATAATACAATACGCAAAATTATTTAACTTCACAAACAATAAAAAAGTTAAACTTTTTTTTACTTTAAATCCCTTGGATTGGCCTATCTTTAATATCAAAAAGTAGTTACGATAGTAATTTGAGACGAATAATATGAAATACGAAGATGTAGTTTTTAGATATTTAATTAGATAATAACTTTGAAAAATTCAATACAGACTAAATTCCCACTAATGCTTACTTTTTTGCCCATCATCGTCATCCAATCAATTTTTTGCCACTTTCGCATTTTATACAATTGAAAAGATTAAAAAGAAAGATCTGGAAAAACACATATATAATCTTGCATATCATTCGAAACAATGGATTGAGAAGAACAATGATGATGATTGTTAAATAACAATTTATTGAATTTTTATAACAACAAGGTTGTCCTTTTTCAATGTCATCCGGCCAATATACCTATTAAAAAATCTTTACACATTATGCATCTCAAATGTCGTGGTTTGGATTTCATCAATGGTTTGTGGCCTCGGTGGAAATACCTAAAAGTTGCAAAATTATCAACCGCAAATAGGCACATAAAATGTAACGATAAAAAAGTCCATAATTCCCAGATTCCAAACCATGTTTTATTTTTTATACTGCAAACGCGTAAGGTAATTGGTCCATGCATACGAATGTTTATAGAAATACAAACTGTGAATACGCAAGACCCTTATTGATTTCAAGATAAAAAATGTCCACGAAATTTTAGCAACGAATCTGGAAAGAGTTTTCATATGAAAAATAGCATGCATATTTGACGCTAAGGGTAACTAACAATGAAGTAATTTTAGAAAAAAAACCTTGATTTGATCTTATACGAAGTACGTGTATGTTCTGCTTGCAATTTCGATATAGTTTTTCAATGGTGAAGGATATAGGGACGAAATAAATAGAAAAATGAAAATTCAGTTCTTAGTAATCCAGGACGTTGAGGATGATGACGATAACAATGACAATAATCATCAATCATGGATTTTTGCCAGGTACAAAATAAATATGCCAGAAAATATCACTAGCAACTAGAGCATTGTAAATGCAAGAAGGTAGCGCAAATATAACTATTTGTAATGTTCACCCCATGGACCACAACGTTGTAGTGCTATCATAAAGAAGTAGACTCCTAAAAACCTCATGTGAAACGAGGAAGAAATACTAAAGTTATAAGAACATTTTGAAGCCCTCTGTGGGGGTCAACCAATCCGATTCAGACTTGGTGGTGTATACACATAAGTTCACCAGATGTACTGATGTACCAAATTTCAACCGGCAGATGCTATGTAAAAACTATAGAAAGGCGACTCAGCTTTAAGCGACTCGTTGGAAGTGGACGTGGATGTGGGTCAAAGCAAAAAGTCAGGTGCACAACTAGAGACCTTACGGAATCTATTCCTGAAGTCAGTAAAATAAAATATGCAACTCTTTAGGAGAAGCGCTGACGGCTATACGGACCTACAAAACTAAACGCTAGCGCATTAATGCAACTACGTAGTAAATGCTTTAAAATCAATAATTTTAGTTTTTGCTGTGTCATTCATTTGTATATTTTTTCTGTCCACAACTTGTGTGTTGAATTGCAAGTTAGAACATTTTTTTACTTTCCTCAGCAAATTTGAAGGCTGTATCGGTACATATGTACGTATGTACAGGTAGCCATCTGTTATAGTTTTCAATTTCGAAAATATCCACCAAACGTAATGAATGACTAAATAAATAGCAGTGAGCCGAGCACTTTATCGGAGTGGAAAGTGGAATCTGAAAATTCAAAATAAAGTTGAACCATAAAATTTTGGTCTTCACCAATTTCTGCAACTGACCGTGCATTTTTTGGTTTCAGTTGAAATAGATTTTTTTTGTTACAGGGCACTCATGTTCGTATTACACGTGACTCGACTACTCGAGTCGAGTATTTGTTGAAATTACAACTAAGCAACGCAACAATAATTGCAATTTTATTGCTGTCATTACACATTGTTGTTGTTTCCACTGGTAATATAGTAATGTTACACATATATCGACAATCGGTAATCATTACCATTGTCGTCATTATCATCATAATGTCGACAGTAATTGTTGCTGGTGGTGGTGGTGATACATTAAGGGTGTTTGCAATAATAACAACTTTTATATCGTCACGATAATGGGTGAAAATTGGTCTGGTTCCTCGAACAGACCCAATAGCCGAACAAAGAGCCATATATACACTTTTTGTGCATCGTCGTAAATTAAGACATCAGCATTCAGCAATCAACATTCACTGCCAATGTCAGTAACTACGACATGGCATGGCTAACTAGTAGCCCAGTAGTCAGCAATAAGTGATGATGAGTGATGACCGACCGGTGTGGGGAGACAAGAATAATTTGCCAACTGCTCTCCTTGTTCGATTCTCCTATTCTCGTCATCATTTATCGCTTGTCCATTTTTTCAAATAAAGTTGGGCAATTCAATTCACCCACAGCATCATATATCACCGTTAATAAAACAGTCTCCATTTTTACAGTATAATCATGGATTACTCATTACTAATTACTCATTATTTACCCATTCACCCATCTAAACTACATTTATGTGGTTCTTGTTTATAAACATTATAAACCGACACAATAATAATCTGCAAAACAAAAAATATATATTTTGCAACCGTCACATTTGCTGTAAAATGTAAACACGATTAAATCAAGCATAAAAGCAGGATTTCGTAAAAATGAACACATCCCCAATCCCTACCGGCTACCATGTTTGCTATATAACTATGCTTGGTACATATGGTATGACCCTGAGTTTGCCTGTGAACTATGGACTCTATTCCAGCGGACGTATAATTATGAGAATAATCGGATTTGGTTCCATGTGGAAAAATAGGTTCTTTATGGATTCGTAAACACTAGATAGGGATCGTCCATTTAGAACGTTTGAAGGGGGTAGCAAGAGGTTCTCCGACGCTGACATTAGTGTAAAGTTTCCATATTTTACGTATTGTTAAAAGTGTAACATGACGGGAAGGGTACCAAAAAGTCGATTTTTTCAAACGTATCAAATGGACGATCCTCTATTGCTCTGCTTGTTTCCTTTAACACTCAAGTATAACACGTAGCTTTGCAGACATCATAATGATTATTGCGTTGTGGAACTTGTCAGTTGAGAGTTGAGTCATACAAGATACCATCCCAGTAATTGCCGTAGCAACAACGTCAATAAAAATCCCTTCTTACTACTGACTAAACTGACTATTATGATATGCATGCATTGTTTGTTGAACTAATAAAGCTAGTGTGATTTCTACAAGAAACGTGAACACGTTCAACAATAGCCGTCAGGTTTTACACCTGCATGTAATGAGTCTGTTGACTTTACCGAATAAATGCAAAATAAAAAAGCGAGCGAGTTGAAATATGAAATGGAGAGACAAAAGAAGGGAAATAAATAGCAATCGCATAATATAGCGTGTAATGCTCAATATATTGTAGAATCATCCATCATCCCAATATTGTCCATAGTCCATCGTCATCACCTTGATTGATGGTCCAACTTGGTGAGTGCTATCTACATCCTCGTCAGTCGTTGTATTGTTAAATGACCTTAAGCAATGCTATGCGTGGTAAAGAACAAGCAGAAGAAGACACTCGGGAAATAATAAGAAAATTATGACTACTTTTTTGCATGATGAGTACATTATTTCCTTTTTCCAAGAAAAATCCCTCAACCCAGCCAAGCCATGGTCGTAGTTTAATAATCTTGTACACGGTCATATAAGAAGTAAACGGTGAGACGTGTGTAGTGAGTGGGGTCTGGTGTTTTCACGCGGTGGTCATTTCGCTCTCTTCTACCTTTTTTGAACAGCATTGAATATACCCTTTTTTGTGAATCTAATGTAATGTAAATGCAATGTTGTGATGCAAAGTCTATATGTCACTTGTCACATATAATATGTATGATTCACAATCCACACCTACTTTTTGGCGGTCGAAGCTACCACAGCCCGCAGTTTACACCAGTTACAATGAAAATAATTAAAACTACTGATTACTGAAATTAAATATTGCATCAATTAACCTACTAACGTCGATTTCCAAATTTAATTCATATCAATTTGGTGTTAACGACTGAGCAGTTTTTTTTCACCGGAAAAGTTATTTGCACCAAAAACACCAAAATAGAGAGATAGCTAAAAAACCTGTCCTGTTGCATATATCTTTGATTGCATTAGGTTAAGTTTTTTTTAGGTTAGGTTTTGTTTTACTTTTTTGGTGTATTTTTTCGCCTTTGCTGTGGTAGCTTTGACAGCCAATATTTGAGTGTGGCCGGGCCACACTGTGTGGCTTCTGAATCATACGCATATAGACTTTGCATCACATTGCATTTACATTATATTAGATTCACGAGGGTGTATTCAATAATGCCGTTCTAAAAAGGAAGAATCGGGCGAAATGACCACGAGACGAAAACACCTAAACCCGTAGTGAGTAGAGTAGTGTAAGTGTAACCAACCAACCGTATTTTTCATAGCAGCAGCTGTTATTATATTCTATTCTAAGTAATAATGCCTACCAATCTAGGTGGCCAATTTTATGGATGACTCATTAATAATGGTAGTTAGTACCTCTTACTCTTACATAATATGGGCAATGCAATGGACAGACAAATAGTACCTAGACGTTACTTGAGATTTTTGTTATCTCAAGAAAGACCAGCATCTTTGTTCTTTTAAGTTGTATTATAAAGAGCGTGGAATTTTCCAATTGATTGTAAACCTGTCCGTTAAATTATCAAATGTTAGGAGTGTTGTTGAATGGGTTTTTATTAGGCTTTTCTTGGACGCCGACGCCACCAGTTCGGGTACTTTTTTATTTTATACGCTGGTAGGTACCCGGTGTACATTTTTTTGGATATTTGACCAATCAAAAGCTGGCATTGCTGTCCGTCTGACATTGCGCCTGGTTATACAGCTTCTGTTGATGCTGACAATTGGTTCGCATTTTACTTCTTAGAAAGCTTAAAATGGTTAATATATTGATTGCCCTCCACGTACGTCATCTTGGATACCTGTCTGTCACCTGTCATTAATTTTATTATAAAATTGTAAATTCGTCACTATGCGTTTATGAACTTCACTTTGTACCTACGTAAGTAAATTATCCATTTTCAAATTATATGATCAATTGAAAAGAAAGCTCGTGCGCAAATACAACCAACGGGTTCGTTAGAGGAGATTTATGATTTTGTGAGTAAGGTGTATATTGTTTTTGACAGAGAATAAACGCTTAACGGTCGTCGTTTATATGAAGTTGAGACAACTTGGGTAAGAAAAGGAGAAACTAATCGTAGTCAATTAAATTTCTGTACATACCGTAAATTTTCTAATAAACGCTCGGGCGTTTTTTTAAAACATCATTTCTACCTCGGCGTTTAATAGAGACCGGCGAGAAGCCAATTAATTATATATAGTTTCCCACATTACGCACAGTATAAAAGTTTACTTGAAATTTACGCATTTGATTAGCGACGCTAATTTAGCGTAGCTGTTTCGTATAAAAATCGACGTTCGCACGAGATTTTAACATCCTCAACTTATAAGTCTCCTAAATTAAAATATTTTAGCTAGGCACCTAAATGACACAATTGCATTAACCTTACAACATATGCATATATATTATACTACATATTATTGTTATGAGTTTAAACGATATTTGAGGGTATTTTGATTGAATATGGTTTTATTTTGTCAACGTTTCGACACCAGACAGAGTGTAATCATCAGGATAAAAAGGCAAAGACAAGGAAAAATAGATTATTTTGAAATACGCAGAGCATGAATTTCCACCGGGTAATTTATGAGAGATCGGCTGAAAACTCTAATTTCTCTCATAGTAACACGCGTTTATAATAAGTAGTAGTAGGCGTTTATTTAGTAGAGAATTTACACTATCATTTAAAAAAGTTATGGATGTTGATATATATAATACAATATAATTACAATATGCATACACGTGGCAACTACTACTATTTGACAGGTTTTCAAAGTAAAAATCACCAATCGAGATTGGTATTTTTTATTTTGAAAGCCTTATTTTACTGCATTTTATCTACACTTCGCTAATTTTTAATATATATGTAACTTTTCACAATTCACTTATATAATAAGCCTTTACTTATTGTAAAGACAAAAATAACTGCCTTCTCTATGTTTTATAGAAGATTTTTGTCATGAAAATAATAATAATACATAACGTAAACTTTAAAATTTCAAACTGCAAACTGTCAGGAGTCGGTATCTTTGCGAATTATAATGGAGTTCAATAATTGAACTTCCAGTTAGAAATAGTTCGGAAATCAAACAACTTTCACAGAATTATGTATAATGTGGAAAAGTCATTGCTCTTTTGCTAATAATTTAGTTTAGTTAATCCGGTCGAAAAATGGTAATTTTGATTACTAACCATAAGTACATATAGTGAACAAACAAAATATTTCGAATTATGTCTGTTCTTGCTGCATCGTCCATTTTGATAGCTTTGTTTGATATGTTGGTTCATGTATGTTTTATGTTAAGTTTAAGTTTGTATGTTTATATTATTAAGGCAGGAGAAATGTGAGGAACACATTCCTCCAGTTAGTTGCGGAATCCTCTATTGGGATTATTGCAAGCTACCTTTTTCTCTTGAGTTTTAGTTGATGATCGTAATAATGTGATGCACATTATGCATTCTTCCAACGCTGCTGTTAGCGCTTTATTCACGAATACGAACGAACAAAACTTGGGAATACTTTCTGCTTACACAGTTAAGCAGGTCAGTAACGAGAAAATCAACTTTTAAACTTTATAGTTTGAGTTTACTATCTTAATTTCCTACGCCTACTTTTTGTTTCTTCATTATAATTACTTTTGTATTTGAAGAAAAAGTTGTCAGTCTGGTTTTTGTTTCCCTGAAAAATTTCTTGTCCTTTTGTAACCACACACAGTGTATATTCTTAATTTTAAGATTTTTAATTTAATTACCGCATATCAATTCGTTTACACATCTTTTTACTTTAAAAACATTCAAACACATCGTATCGTGCGAATGTATCATGCGAGTGCTACAGTACAGTACTACATCATGTAATTTACCTTCCAATACACTGATGATTATTGCCAATGTTCCTAAATTAATTTTTAGTAGTCGCCACTGACCTTGAATTATGTTACCATAACTTAAAACATGTCAGATAATATAGCTTGAAGCGCTGTGTGCATTGCCGATTATTAAAAACGAAACCTTGAACAGGTTCCATGTTCCATTCACTTCATACAAGTATGCAATCTGTCAAGTAAGTAAAAAAGGGGAAGGAAATAAAAAAATCCATTGCCGACTTTCCATAGCTTAATTCCCATAATCACTGTGTGTGATCATTTTCATCCTGTGCAGGCGTTGACGACAGGAAAGTTCCAAAGTTTCATCCAGTTGCCGTTGCCACGCATTTGCCAAAAATGTCCAAAACTCCAAATCATAAATAATAATAATATAACAACGAAAATTAGTGGGATGTGGTGACGCCAGACGCCAGACGTCTGATGCTTGCCTTTGTTTCTCATTGAAAAAAGCTGTATTCACAGGAGGACGCATGTAGGACAAAATGTTGGTCAAACTACTACATTTCTGTTGTACACGATGCCCCAAATTCAGACAGAAAATCCGCCAGGGCAATGCGTTTGAATATGCATGTCAAGACATTCTGTATTTTTGTAGGGCATAGGGCATTGTTGGCATTGCATTACTTACTACAAACGAAAACGTCAGGTTTAAATTATTTTGTCAACAAAAATGTTTTTTAAAACGTCTTCTGGCATTGAGGATTCGATAGTGTAGTTTAAAAGTAATTCAAATACATTGTTATGAATGTGATCGTTGTGATCATCGTATCGTAGTGATCTGTCGATTGTAAAGCGAGTTTATAATTACGTTAGGTAAATTAAATTGGTGAATACTTTAAGGCTCGTTTCTAAAAGAAAGGCAGCCCGTAAAGTGCTAACGCTAAGACCAAAAGTGTTGTGTAAGTACTTAATACCAAAAAACAGACAACATAGTAAGCAGGTAAAATGGATGATAATTTGGCATGTCCCCGTTGCAAAACAACAAAATACCGGAATCCCTCATTGAAGTTGTTGGTTAATACTTGTGGTCATGCTCTCTGTGATAGTTGTGTGGAGTTGTTGTTTGTTAAAGGTAATCATTGTTTTTTAATTATTAACTTTCACAACAAAACAGCTGATGTCTTAATTCCTAATAAATGAAAGTTTAGGTTACATGTGATAGTTGTGTGGAGTTGTTGTTTGTTAAAGGTAATCATTGTTTTTTAATTATTAACTTTCACAACAAAACAGCTGAGGTCTTAATTCCTAATAAATGAAGGTTTACGTTACAGTTTTATTAGGATTTATTGGAGTTTTCATAATGTTATTTTTACGACTTCAAAAAATTCTTCCAGGTTCTGGAGCTTGTCCTGATTGTGGAATTCCTCTTCGTCGGTCCGGTTTCCGAGTCCAACTTTTCGAGGACCCGGCTGTGGAGAAGGAAGTAGACATAAGGAAACGTGTTTTGAGAGACTTTACAAAGCAAGAGTGTGATTTTATCTCCCTAAGGGAGTATAATGACTACCTTGAGCAGGTAATAAAAAATAAAATAAATATTATGACTTTCATAACGCTTAACTAAATTTTACATGAAATTGTTGTTGCCTTTTGTGTCAATAGTAAAATAACACAAAGTTATTTAATTTTGTACTTTGTACTATTTTCACTATTATATTTCACTCTAAAAACGAAATCACTGAAAAGAAAATATTTCTTTTAAAATCGGTTTGGCACACAGTGAACCTTTGTGTGTTACATCATAATCGTAGCTGTGTTCATATTTAATTTAGCATGAGTCTGTTCAACGTGCATTACTTTTCATTCATCCATCTATTCATTATGTGGTAGTACAGAGCTAGGAAACGACCAGCGACCAAACAAAGGCGGCGGAGTAAAGCTACTCCACTCCACTCCACACAAATACATCGCCCTCCTTCGTTTCTTCAGAGAGAAAGGCTCAAACATAATCTTTTTTCACTTGATAATGGAAGAAGTATTCAGTAAAGTAAAAGAACTAACAGACTAGAAAGTATTTATTCAAAAACATTTCAACATTCAGACTAACCGTGCATGTGTATTACTTGTTTGGACACAAAGGCGAAAAGTTATTAGGTTTTTTAAAGTCGGTCTTCCCTTTTTTCCCTTTCCTATTCAGTTGCCCCTCATTGCGATAACAGACAATACGTACACAATATATAATAGAAAGCAGCGTATAATACAGAGTTATTTTTGCATACATTATGCTCCTGACCTGATTCATATAACGTATACCTGTGTATGCTGTTTTATTTCTAATTTTCTCGAAATCCCCTAAAATCCGTCATTTTTCATTTTTCCTCATGTGTAAAAAACCAACATTACAAACACTTGTCCCCTTTTAAATCCCCCAAATAAATCTACTTTCTCTCTCTATCCAACCCCATTTCTTTGAAAATCATGCATACCTACGCCAGTTTTAATAAAGTAAGGCTTACCATACCTCGATAGGCAAAAGAGGCTTGTATATGCCTATATTTTCCGTTTGTTTACCAGTCGGCTTTAATTTTTAATGTAGTTCGTGATCTTTTATGGGTTTTTTCATAGAAAGCCTTCAGAACACAAATCTAGAGCTACATTTCTCTCTATTAATTTGATTTCTTTCTGTACTTCGGATTTCCTCTATTCCTTGGTTTGTTTGGCAGCGTATGATAGTGGTTATGGGGCTATGCAAGAACCTCTTCCTTCTTTCCTCTGTTGTATATAAACTACAACGAAACTGCGTGTACCGTTCCACTGTCACAGCCGTCTTGTGTTCCAATTCTGTTCACTTTTACTTTACCCACAGCCACCCATACCTGTTTTACCACCATTCTACCTACATCATTCACTGTTTGATCTTTCATCTATCGGTATACATAATAATATTCCTGCGTCTTTCAGTTTATCTCTCTTCTTGTTCGCTTTCCAATTCTTCCTTCTATTCGGATTCTTTTCTCCCCTCACTCTCTCGTGTTCCCTAATCTGATCTGAATTGATCTCCCCAAAAGAAACCCCCTCCAGATTTCTCAACCTGAAGCTTTTCATCTCCCCTGTGTTTAAAGCATCATCAAGCACTGCTACTCGTTGTTACTAGGTATATAATATGCCCGTATGTATGTGTGTGGTCTTGTTTTTTACTGTCAGTTTTGTAGTATCGTCAGTAGTGCAGTGCTATTCGGCTCGTCTAATAAAATATTTTATTCACCAATATCGTCATTCTTACATGAGACGAATCGAGTCACTCAGCTTACTCTTTCCTCAGCTTCCAAATTTCTGGTTGAATTCTCGGAAAGTATACACATATAAACAAGTAGAAACCAAACAAACAAACAAGATGTGATGGCGATGATCAGCGATGATCCTAATAAAAAGTCATGAAATGCTTTCTCATGAAGATACGTTTTAGCTTGCCATATTGTATGCGTTTGAACCGTTGTTGTTTGTTTTCGTGTGCAATATGGAATGCTAACATTAGGTCGCGTCAGCCGCCGTTGTCGTAATCGCGAATTCAATTCACTGAATTCTAAGCAATGACACGAAATAATAAAAACATTGAAATGAGTTTCTATTGAAACCCTACGGCTTTTGTGCTTTTTCCACTGTACGGCTGACGTTTAGCATGCATAACACTTTCAAAGTTTTCCTTCAGAAAAGCATGTAAAAGGCTGTGTACTCACAGGCATGAAAAGAGGCACGGAAATGATCGACTAAAAAAGTTGAAATGAGTTCCATTTCCGTTCATTTATATATTGTACATCTCTGTTTGTAACTATTTCATTCATTGGTTTTTCATTACTTTTCCTGTTACAGGTAGAGACAATAGTTTTCAACTTGGCAAATAATATTGACATTATCGAAACGAACAAGATGATTGAGCAGTACAAGAAAGAAAACAAAGACCAAATCGCGAAAAGTAGGCACCGCAAAGCGGACACTATTCTGGAACTGGAGGCGATTATCGAACATGAGCAACATCGTATGGAAGTTCGGCGAGTGGAAAATATTACTTCGGCCAAAGAAGAAAAACTGCGAAAGCTGAAAAACCATGAAGCTCTTATAGATGACCTGATGTTTCTTGAAGATGTGGACGCCAAGGCTATTGTGGAGCAACACAAGGCTACCGCTGCAGCCCAGGAAAACATTGCTCCGACCATAGATCTACCCCCGCCTCCGCCAGCACCAACCCAGTTCACTTCGGGCATAGGCTTTGGTTCTGCGCTTATCGGCTCCAAGTCCTTTCTACCTGTACCCAAGCATGAAGAAGTTGCTTTGTTTGTATACAAGCCATTTACTATTACTATTGGAGGTCCTGAGCCTCCATCCTTGGAGGAGTTGAAGTTTCTATATCAACAAAAACATCACCAGCCATCCCCATTTCTGCAGCATATACGACCTGCCGATAAGTCAGAAATTTCAGGAGGCTATCATCATAGTCTTGCATGTCGACGAGCACTTCAAGATGCATTTATGGATATTGCCATGCAACCCAAAGTGTTCTTTGCCAACAAGACCAATATTCTTGCAAAGCTAGAGCAAGAAGGGCAAGAGGAAGAGGACGACGAGGACGAGGAAACAGGATTCATGGATACCTCGTGATTATGATGAGGAAAAGTAAAAACATAATGACGAAGAAAAATTGCTGACTTGACTATGTCGGGAGAAAAGTCCAGTCTAAAAGGTAGCTCAAGTGGGAGATACATATATATGCTGATTTTTATCCACATTTTTGGAGGAGTGTCTGTGTTACTGTGTAGTTTACTGACTGACTGATTTATAGCCTCATTCGCATTTTTGTTCTACCTTATTGTTGTTATAAGCGTTTTCGTACTAATACTGCCTTACGTCGAAGGGATTTTGGAGGGCTGAAGAAAAGAGAGCGGATAGATCTTTAACTGATCGATGAGAATGATGATATTGAGAGTAAGATAGTCAATAAATTATACATGAAAGCTAAAACAGCCGTGTAAAGATGATAAGAGATAAGCAGTGTAGCCACACAATATTCACAGTATCAATGAGATGCCTGCACCACTTTGTAGAACTTTCTAATGCAATGGGATCATTTCCTATGTGATATGCTTTTTATTTATATACGAGCAAGAAATTACGTATAAGCATTAAATAAAATCGATATAATATCTAACGAAAAGAAAAAAAAAACTAGTTAGAAAAACGCTCACGTTATTTCTGGTACGTCCATTTTATTGAAATTCACTTTGTTGGGTAATGTATTATTATTGTATATAATATAATGTATTTATTTATATAGATTTTTAGTTTTTATTTGACTCACATTAAAATTCGTAAGACCTAGTAATATAGGTGCTTGCTTTCTCATTTAATTAAAAGATGCGACGACTATTATTATAATTAGATTAGATTCAGTTTTCGACGTTTGCTTATTCCTACGAGAAGTATTATGCATATAGGTAGGTAGTAATCATAAAGAATCTCAAATCATTCATTATTCTCTGTTTGTTTTCTTGAGATTGCTATTTTTAGCACCAACGTTCCATCCCATTGCTGTTTTCCATTACACAATTTACGGCTTAAAATGCATCTGTTGGGTCTGTAACATTCCACTCCACTGAAGTATCATTAGAAATCAGAGCATCTGTAGCGTTTTCCATAGTTAAAGCTGTCCTTTCAGGTCCGTAGTAAGTACTTCGCTTGTACAGGGGTAAAATGAGAAGAAGCACAGTACTGGAAACAATAGTCATAACGGCGAAGATCCAAAACAGGATCCGATCCACGGATTGAGCTACCAGCCGCCACTCGGCAACCAGCACGTTTTGACTTTCCACTTCTTCTTGAATACTCATTAAATAACGAACAGCATTTACCAAGTCTTCGCACATGGCAGCGTCAGGGGAAGTTGCAGTGGGAACGGCCGCTGCTGCAGTAGAGGTTGTAGCTTCTGGAGGCGTATACCGCGGATGGAGAACACTGGTAACTGGAATGCCGGTTCCAGCGCCAACTGGAACACCAGCCCCATTTCCCCTGGTGGCTGCGGCAGCTATTGCAGCTGCCGCCAACGTTGTCGCTGGGGAAGCACTTGATACCACCTGGCCAAAAGTGGCATTGTGGGTAGAAGACGAAATAGACGCGGACGAAGGTGTTGGCCCACTGCCCCCATCTCCTGAAGAAGGATTCGTATTGGTGTTTTTTGTGACGACAGGTGTGTTATGGCGTCTTCTTGCTTCCCTGGCATCTACGGCGTCTTCCTTGTAATCCCCGGGACACGACTTTCTCTCGTTTACTGACTCGGTAGAGCTGCACTCGGTTATTCCACCCTCTACACCTCCACCAGGGGTTGTAGCTGGAGCAATATCCTCATAGGCACAGTGCTTATCAGATTGTGAACCACCTATGACATCAGCAACAACATTGGTTGTCGCTGTAGGCATATACACATGGCGTCTCTTCAGACTACCACTTTTCGGTTGACGGCGAGCGGCAGGGATTAGCAAACTCTTTTGCCGGATAAAGTTGACATCGTCTTCAGGTAAAAGGCACCTGGATTTATAAAAGAAAAAATACACAAAATCTTAATTTTCTCCGTTAATCAGCAATTTACCCCACAAAAATTAATAATTAAGTGTCCCATGACGTTTTCTATTTGTCCCAATGAATTTCAGGATAGCGTAAATTCTTCTTCCAATTAGTGGGAAAAAAGATACAAAAAAAGATAAAATATTGCAAATTTTTATTCCTCGTCATTCTTCAATTTATGTTGGCTAACTGTAAGCACACACGTCATAGTAGAAACATAGGTACACACTTATACAAAGGCCCACTCCATTTTTTAGAGCAATATACCCCCTGCTTGTTCCATGTTCCTCTTCCCGACGAAAAAAGAATAAAAGGGATAAAGTGGCAGGTTTCCACAGAACAACAGACATTTCCGCCTTTATTGTACTACATAAAGCATATCCAGAGACACGTATTTATCGTCAAACAAAACTCTGTCAGCTACAACTCTACAACAGCAGACAGACAACACCAGCAGACGCGACGCTACTATGTATATTATTTATTCGTGAGCCTTCCCTTTTTTCATCATTTTCCCATCACCATCAAACATCGTCATTCAATTCTCAGCACGCTTTCCCCCCGAAAACCAAACCACATTCAAAATCTATCCATCATACTTGTAGACCACCCTCTCCATGTAGCTTTTGACTTTCTCCAAGGGAGAAAGAGAAGATTTCTGATCATTTGCTTTTTGTTGTAGACTCATGCTCTCATGCAGAAAATGTATTCCTTCTTGTTCGGTCGTCATCAGTAGCATGACCAGGCCTGGGTCGTCGTCGTATTGAAATTTGCAAGGGGAACGACAAAAAATAATGTGAAGGAAACCTATTTTGCATGCATGCATTTTTATCCTTTATGCCTGAATGGATATCATCACGAAATTTTGTACTAGTCATTGCCTTTGTTATGCTCATCATCGCGATCATCATTGACGGGGGAACTTGTAGTCGTTTCCTAGGCATTTTATCAAGTCTGAAATAACTTTCTGTACTACAAGGATGAGAAGCGTTCCTACTCACTGTAAAAGCATCATAAGCAAAGTAAGTAAAATATTTACGGACATATGTATAAATAGATGTTGATGGTGGGAGTAGTACGTATTTTTTGGGTAACTTTGAAGGACAAAAGGGTAAGAGGCTGTAAAGGATTTCCGGAGGATGCCCTGAATCGCTCTGGGAATTTGCTAAAATCCTGTCATCTCGGCGACCTCGATGTCATGACGATGAGAGGACGCACGAAAATTAATACATTATTTTCGGGTGATGGAGGTGGCCGTGCTATGTAACAATCTGTGATTCTGTGATAAGAGGCATCAATACTGAGAAAACAGAAGTATAAACCTATATAACATGCCAAAAGTAATGTAAATTGATTTCAAGTGGGTATATACTTTTGGCATATCATGGAAAATCGTGTCATTGACAAGTAATATGACAATGTCACTTTTGTTCCATTAAAAAGCCATTACAGCTCATGACATGACATTTCATGCATTTTTGGCATTTTGTCATGACATGTTATTATTTAGTGTTACATTTACACAAAAAGAGATAAAATACGGATCGATCACAATATCAAGTAAACTAGCACAGTTATTTTTTAATCTGGCAATAATTGCTCGTAATGAAAACAGGTTTATCACACGCGTTAGCGATACGATACGTGCCATCTATCAACTATTTTTTCGTTTATGGCTTCATTATATATTTTTAGTTTAACAGTTTAAGTGGTCTAAATAAATTAAATATTCACGACATTCCTTAAATTTACTCCTTCTACGACTTTGAACCATTTTTAGAAGATTTACGTTAGCAAAGTAAGAGACAGACATTCTGACATTGCCACAATGACCTAATGTAACTGACATTTGGCAAATGTGCATCTCTTTAGTGAACACTTTTCCACTGTTACGAGATGTAAGAGAGCTCTGACAAGCAGAAGAAGTGTATAAAACGACATGATATGTTGTATTGATCAACTAGATCATCTTCATTACCACACCAGTAAACCAACAGGGACAATAGAAAAACCGTGTTGCTTTACGCGTTACTGTCGTTGTCATGGTATTCAAACCATTCTAGGAAGGGAAAGCAGTTGTTTGGATATTACTTCATCTCCGGTTGCATCCTTGAAGCCAGGCACAAACTATCTATAGACCGCTCACTCACTCAAACTTAAAGTGTTAAGTATTTTCGGGAAACGCCAGTTCGGAGAGGCGTAGTGAACCGTATATAATGTGAATTTATAAGTTAGTAGCAGCATACGAGTTGCAATGCTGTCCGACAGAAACTGAGGCTAAACATGGGAGAAATGAGAAGGAGGAGAACGAGAGCGAGTGAGGGAAACAGGTTCATTAAATTTCACAACCGACTGAATTGGTTGAATAAAGTGAGTGCGAATGGGAACAAAATGAAAAGGTTGGATGGAAGAGAAGTGACTCAATGACAAATAAATAAAATCGGAAGTGACACGGAGGAAAAATGCATTAGCCGGAGGAAAGGAGTGAGTGGAGCGAAGTGTTATATCAGTTCTAGTTGTGTCATTCAACGTAGTCCTGGTGGTGTCAAAGATCACGTGGCCAAGGTTTTTTCACGTGAATGCAGCGCAGCATACGAAGTAAACTGATTTATTGCGTTACGTCGAGATAGTAGTTGTTGTAGTTGTGGGAATATACGTCCTTTTTTGTAAGAATATGCAATCATTTTATTGTAAAAATTACCGCTATCCANCCTTTTTTGTAAGAATATGCAATCATTTTATTGTAAAAATTACCGCTATCCATATTATCTCCTGGTATTATTTACTTGTCAGTGTAGCTTTCATCATTAGCATAATAATCATCCCCGCGCAACCCAATTCCTTCGCTTCATAAAACTAATGGCATATAATCCATTTTTCCACTGCCGTCGGTAAAATTCCAGAAAACAAGCAGTTCAGCAGAGAGTGGTTGTGTCTGTTGCCGTAGCTTTCGGCAGATACCGTTGTGGAGAAATTGGAAGCGCGAACCATGATGGCGCGAGGGAATAAAGAAACAGAATCAAATTTTCATCTTCATGGACGTTATCCAGTCTGCGTTCATTTTCATTTTCAGTTTGGTTATGTGTATTCGATATGGTACAAGATTAGCTTACCAAATAGTATTTTGTGGTTAACTTAATGAATATAACAATCATAGACTATAGAACAGGGGGATGGGTGGGAACAACCCCCTCCTGAAATCGGACCTTTAACATAACAGGATAGGAAGCTTAATAGATTACAGGATAGGATTATCATCCACTTGTCCCCCCTTTTCCGCATTCACTAATAATAACAAAGATATGTAACTGGCTCGTGGAACGCCCAGTATATTTCTTAAACTTCATTACCTGCAGAACAATAGTGTGCACCGTGCGGTTACTATAGTAACTAATTTTTTGTGTATAAATTTAGAAATTTTGAACACTGTTATATTAAGTTATTGCATATAATGAAGATTCTTGGGAAATATGTACCAAGTTTTATGTAGGGATAGGCGTAATTATTTTACATAATTTATGGTCAATTTAGTTAATGCGTTTTATTATCTCCATATAGCTTTCCGCAGTAATTCAATGATGACTGCTCTCTACGGGATGACGATTATGACTTCCGAGAGAAAACCAGTTAAAAGGGAAATGCGCTTGAAGGCAGGGAAAATGGTAGGGTACATGTAGCGAATCTGCTGATTGTTGCTGTGGTTTTATCATGCATCTCGTCTATAACATTCTTTGCAGAGATTCGGCTACAATATGACGTGTGCGTGTGGATGGGGTTATGTAGGATAAAGAGAAGATATTTGCATTTCT
Organism: Callyntrura guangdongensis; assembly: GCA_027744295.1. Lineage (NCBI taxonomy): Eukaryota > Metazoa > Arthropoda > Collembola > Entomobryomorpha > Paronellidae > Callyntrura > Callyntrura guangdongensis. Next base: position 21,294 of record JAHZNB010006485.1, read on the forward strand.
ATTTTATTATTACATTCTTTGCAGCGATAGAATAGAAGAGAATGAGCAAGTTTAATTTTCTGTAGAAAAACTTACTTGAGCCAGTTTGGCACGGGACGCACGCGTGGCCCCAAATAGTGAAGATTTAGAACGACCACAGTTACAATCACGGATATCGACGTGATTGCCATCACGGCTGTCAAGTAAATTCCTAAAAAAAGAGAAAGGAGTGCCATTAGTGCCATACAATCAGTGGTATGTAAGAAAACGAGTTCTTTAAAAACTTTAATTTGTTTAAAAGTTTTGTTTGCTTGCTTTCATTACATTTTTTCTTTGGAAAATCGACATTTTCCAACAAAATTAAACAGTAATTACTTGTTTTTCTCTCAAAAACGGCATCACTAATAATAATTAATTAGTTCACCTTAAAAATTAATTTACCTTTTCCACCGAAAAAATCTCACAATGCTCCAAGAACGGTTTACAAACAAGACTTTTATTTATTTGTAAAAAAACGTGCAGGTTTTCATTGTGAACATACATTTCACAATACAAAAAAATCCAGTTAGTTTATTATGACGCATTTTATTTTTTGATGGAAATAAAGTACGGTTTACAAATCAGACTTTTATTTATTTGTAAAAAAACGTGCAGGTTTTCATTGTGAACATACATTTCACAATACAAAAAAATCCAGTTAGTTTATTATGACGCATTTTATTTTTTGATGGAAATCAATTTATTAGGTTTCAGGTAAACCAAACCTGGATTTACCAATCTTGACTCCCAATAATGTATTATGGATAACAGAGATCCAAAAAGAAACCCGTTCATTTCATTGTACAACATGGTTTCCAACGACAAAAGTCAACCTTCAACATATCAACAACTTCAATCCGACAAGAGGACAAAAGGGTAATATTTTTTTTCAACAACCCATTTCCAGTAAATTGCTTCCTAGAAACACTTGTTGTTATTGTCATTCTCTCGCATTTACTAATTACCAGTGTGGGTTGTATGATGTCACGAACTGGTACATCGTAGCTTACCATCTAATCATCACTAACTGACAGCTTCTACTTCACATGACACAATATAATATAATATGTCTATGTCATATGTCTTTATTTCGTTTCTATTTCGCCAATCTGACCTATTTTGCTTCACCCATATACATTCCCACACCCACATGTTTACTGCATGACGTTAATGCTGTGTTTTAAAATAAAATCAGAACTGAAAACACCACTTAAAAGGGAAAGTGAAGTCTCTACGCTAACTTTTCGATTTTATTTTCCCTTTTTCAAGGGAACTGTCTCTCTCAACTCTTTGATGATGAATACCAAATGTACAAAGTGTTTTAAACATCAAATAAATCCCACGCCAATCCAAACACTTAAACAACTTAAGTACAGATATTTTGTTATATGTCCCTGCCTTGTCTAATTGCATTTTATATTTTTTT
>JAHZNB010006486.1:0-11932 GCA_027744295.1 Callyntrura guangdongensis
GTATTTCAAACACTGTGTTTCTCTCACTTAACTTATCAAAAACAACACGTATTGGTCTGCATTTGTTTGGGACAAATTTACCGAGTCTGAATATAATGTCAGGCTGGATTTTAGTTTTTGTCATATCAGCGATGAACTTACACACAGAGTTAAAAAGAATCTTAGGAGATTCAGCTATACTGTCCGTCAACCCTTTAATAATAAGATTTTTTTCAAACACAGCCTTCCATAGGTCGTCAATAACTCTGTCTTGTTGTATCTGTCTGTTTTCCAGGTAAGCGTTTCTTTTTTGTAGTTCAGCAATGCGTTCATTTTGATTTTGAACAGAATGTCTCAGGAGCACTTCAAATTCATCAATTTTATCAAGTTTGTCAAGTTTGGCGAGTTGTTTTTCAAAATAGCTATTAACACTATAATCACTGTTTGTAGGTTGATTTAATGAGTTTTGATTCGGAAAATTTGGTTCAGAAACTGAATAAGTATCCATATCGTTGGTTTTGGCAGGGGAATTTGGTTGAGAATGTGATAGTGGCATTGTAATAGTCACAGAGTAGCACACACACAAGCAAAGAAGGAATCACAAAATATGTAAATCACAGGAATTTTGTTGGACACAGAAAATACTGCAAGGTACTTTGTAGCTAGTAACAAAATATGTAGAACTGCAGTAGCAGAGTCAGAAGACTTGTTGTCAGCTAGGAGTCTGAATGCTGTCTGAAAAGTGCAAAGTATTTGCGTTTCACCACTTGCGTCATGTTTTTTACTTTTTACTTTTAAAATTTCGCGCTTTGCATTTCAAAAAATCTGAAACTTTGCAAACCGAAATGCAAAAGATATAAAATTGACTAATATATTATAAGGTTGTTATACATTTGCTCTGCTGTAAAATGTAAAGTGACTAACTATAAAGTTAAACGTTACTATTAATAATAAATAACTGAATGACAACACGACTTAATGGTAAAATAAAAAATATTTTCCACTATAAAGGCGACCACGGTTAGCCCCATCAAAAATCCATATAGTACACCAACAACTGCAAATTCTACCAAGGTCATAAGACTCTCTTGTTCTAATTGATCATCGTCGTCGTATGTAAATATTTTATTGGGCGAGTACTCCGCCAACCCAGTGCTACCAGTACTCCTGCTGCAGGTATTTGCTGCAAATGCAAAAAAGTTGCAAGAACGACAGGCTACATTCTTACGCAAGTTCTTAAGTAGTTTCCACATCAGAATTACGTCATATGTATACTTAAACTGAGACATGATTCCCGATTCCACTGCGATAGCCAAATAGTTCACAAGTATTATTCATGAAAAAGGTTGGACGTCTGGCATACCATAAAAGCATATTAACCGAAACGACTGGTGAACTTATCACGTTTTCCTTCACTGTTCTTCGAGTGTACAAACTTAGAAAAGATTTTAGCATTGCGGGATTGCCGATTTCTTTCAATTCAGCCTTACCAGTCGTGGTATAAATATAAGCTAACCTTCCCGAAAATGAACAATTATCAGCCTGCTTTCCTCTAAATACGTCATAGCGATCCGCTCCTTTCCAACAGTTAACGTTATTTCTTTGTAATTTACTCATTGCTGTCCCTTTGAATAGGGAAATATCTCTGGTAATTTTTATTCGTTCGTTCATTACTGTCACGGGATAATTTTTAACCATATCTTCAACAATTTGATTTTTTAAGTAAGGATTATCGATCAGAGGTATTTCTGTAGTTGCTAAGTGGGCGTCCATGAAAATTGATAAGTTACTGGACGTGAATAGCTCTTCTGGAGTCTGTGGAATTGCTGGTGGGTCCGGTGGTTGAACTAAATGGGAATACATGTCAGTCGTGTAGAAATTTCTAAACAAAAGAGTTACTTGCATCCAGACTGCCACTATACTCCAATTTTTGACATTTCGACGATGGCCCCAGTCGTCCAACTGTTCTAGAAGGACACCTACAAACCAAAACATGGCTGTGAAATAGTCCACCAAGTGTAAACCACCGACTAGTCCCGGAAGAATTAATAGGACGACGATAAACAGCAGCCATACAGGTAACGGTAAGGGAGTGAGAAGAGATGAAAGATCAGATTTTGTTTGAAACTCGCCTTCCTTTTCACCAAGAAGAACAAAATATCTGATATCGTTCGTCTGAGAACCAAAGGAAAAGTAACGAACTGTAGAATATAGCTTAGCTTCAAATATTGTGTTAAAATCAATAGATCTTTGTGTTGCCATAACACAAATGTTACTGGTACAGTTAAGTTGAGAATACAGCTTCATTTGTATGCAGTTTACAACCGATTGCATTTTTGTGTCTGCAGGAATATTATAAAAAGTTTCGGTGCACACTTTTGACTGAGAACTCTTAACCCTTTGTATAATTTTATTTGACATTCCGAGATTATTCATAAAACCGTTAAAATTATACCAATATTGATTTAGAACTTTTAAATTTATTGACTTGCTAAGAGGGATTCTCTGAAAAGTAGCAGTTTCAAGGACCCTATTTGCGTTGTCATACATTAAATAATTTTCCAACTTTTTTTCTAGTTGTAGTTTGGCACAAGTGTAACATGCTGCAAATAACATTACCTCTCTATTTTCGAAATTCTCTGTAACTAGCAGTAACTTGGATTCGATGATTGACATTGGGGATGAAATGTGAAGTAATGGGAAACGGAATGAATCGGATATATTATGGGACAAGTATAGTAAAACATAGTCTGGTATCAGTGGTCCAAATCCGGGGTAGTCAGCCAAGCCAAATCCTAATGAAGGATATTTTTGCTCTTTAAATGAGCGCGAACCCAACTCAACATTAAGTTTGGTGTACTTCCGGAACAAAGTTTCCGTCACGTAGACTTTCGCCAAACAAGCGGTTTGAAACCGTCGGGAAGAAATCATACGGAGATGAGCAGGAAATTCCTTTAAACCTGAACCACCGACACCGATTGACTTTACATTTAGTGTTGAGTACAATGTAACACAAAACTGTTCTTTGGCCAAACTGCACAAAGGTTTAATTTGGTTAGCTTCAAATGTGTCCCATGACTGCTCCGACAATGACCAGTTGGTGTATCTGGGGAAATGTATTGTACAAGCTGATTTTACAAACGCTGCAAATACTCGTTGAACAATCTCCTCACCCAAAGTTTTTTCTATCATCACCATTTTAATAATAATTAGCAACGCTAACGACGTACGAAATTGAGACGTAAACATTTTCACACACGTCTGAACTGATCGTGCATAAAACTAACTGGTTGATTGATCCAGCTGTGAGCAGATTGGTTTTGAATGTTGATGATATACAGTACATGTTTGATAGTCGAATAAATAAAAAGTGTTAGTAATATCAATACCACTTATCAACGATCGATAATTGGCAATTATTAATTGCATTGTTCGTCAAAGCAGTTTTCACATGCACTGCAGGCATACAAAACGACATTTCATGCTTGGATTTGGATTATAGATTTCAGGTGACAAAAGAACTTACGAAAACCAGTTTATCTATACTTTTATTTATGACCAATCTGGGTTTAACCAGCTTGAACTGGTGGTAACAAACAATAAATTAAATTTTACTTCCATAATTTATAGCCCGGTTATTTTTGAACGGTTATCGTGACATTATATGAGCCATATAATTCAATACAGCGCACTATATATATACATATACATATATTCCACGCAACACGCAATGTAGGGTAGGATGCAATCAAGTTTTAAAAACTCAAATTTAAGTTTTTGGTGTGGTTGAAAAACTAATATTGTCTCATGTGTAATTACGGAAACTACTACTACTGTTATTCTTTTAAAAATAAACAACCTTCAAAGTTTAAGTTTACGTTAATTTATCTCCAATTGTTTTCCTGCGTTTAAAATTGCAGATAAGCTGAAATTTGTTATACAGGTTCCGAAAAACCAAATATACCGAAAAACAAAATAAAAATACAGAATTCCAGTTGTGTAACACGACTTGGGTTACATCACAACTTTATAGATGATCACATCACAATCTTATAAATCTTTGTGTGAATCTCACTAAATAGTATGAAAAATTGATGCAATAACCTTGGACATCACTTCAGCGTACCTGGAGCCTGATCAAGGTACCCTGAAACTGCATTTATTTTCGCATTGTCGCTTAGGTTCCCATCCATACCCATACCCATTTCTGTTAGAATTTTCTATCCCGTCTTTGATTTCTGGTTACTCGCTTGAAGTTTACTTGGGTCAGGTCTCCCGACTTTACATCAGCCATTAACTTTCCACATTTGCATATGGTCCCCGTGAGAAGATTTGCAAAAGAGGTTTTAACCTCTGGAAAAATCTTGTAGGTATCTTGGCGTCGTTTTTATTGGACCCCTCCACATAACTAGCGAACACTATGCCTTAAATTGTGCCAGGAAGAATCACACATATAGAAGAAATATATTTGCAAAACAAATTATGAGGATGGGAACTTTTTGCAGTAAAAATTACCTCGAAGTGCTAGGGTAGTTGTCTGTTGTGAAAAATGCTTCATATTTCAGTTTATTAACTTTCGTAAAGCGAAGCTTTGGAAGTTAGTGAGATTGGAATCATGTCTGTCTGTCTGTCTGTAAACACTATAACTTTTGTTCTACTTGACATAATCGAACCAAATTTGGTACACGGGTACCTTAGGTCAACAGTCAAACATCTCTCTTGGTATTGAATTTCAACCCCTGATGTCATTTCTGACCGGATTTATGGGGGCAACCAGGTCACATGCATTTACACTTGCATGTTCACTTTGTACAGTATCGATGCGACGTTACTTACGAAAGTTACATATAAACTCATCTCGTTAAAAGTTATTTGTTTCTGCCACAACCTTTTCTATTGTTTTATTAACCTGGTGTGATTTATATCTTCCGTATAAGAAATATTGAAACAACACACGGCAAACATTGAACATCTAACATCTACATTAAAATTTGCTCAACAAATGGCACGACATAATTTTCTTCTTTGAAATGGGAATTGGGTATTAAATCAAATGAAGTGATGACAGCTCGTAAAGTAGTATCCGAGAATTGTATGAAACGATGCAACTACCTAAATAGATCCAAAAGAAGGTTATTTGGTGCATGTCTTTTGCTACCAGTAGAACATATCATAAACCCGCATATATTAACATTTTATGATCATTAGTTTTGCATCATCAACGTAAAAAATTATCTTTTTCTCTCTAAACGATTACGTAAACTTACATATAGAAAAAATATCGCTACGAGCTTAATCCAATATTTCACAGATACGTCTGTAGCTGATAGGATACAGATAAGAACATGTATTTATATAATTATGATATAAGGACCCCCAAACGATCCCCTCCATCAACAACATAGTTATGCGAGTTCATTACCGAAAACCCTTCTCAATCGGCCTTACCGTTTCGAAGTTATGGCCAAAGTAACTTTGAGGACCCCTGGGGGTCACAGGGATCCACAATCTAGATCAAACTTTGTAAAACGTCATAACTATCCATCAGCTATCTGCACACCAACTTTCAGCTATTATGACTGCCATTTGAAACACATTCCTGATCGGGCCCAAACTTACACAACTAGGTCCCCTAAGGAACTTTCATGCTAACTTTGGTCGAAAGTCGAAATCGGTCAAAGGAACGAGGCGGGAGAGTAGGCACAGACAGACAGACAAATCAATCGAATGCAATGCAAGCTTTCAGCTACGTAATAAGCTGAAGAGGTAAAAGATTAAAAGAAAACATGGCTTCATATTATTACTAAAATATTATTTCACAGCTTAATTAATAATTCATGACTTAAAAACCCACAATAACCAGTACAACAGGACTTACATTTACAATAATTTAAACCCGATATTTTTCCAATCCTAAACCATTACACAGAAAACTTTAGCTAAAAGTAGTTTTAAACCCTATATCTTTAAACAGAACTACAAAACGCAACCTGACTCCCCATTTGCAGGTCTCACCAGCTGCAAAAATACATCACTGCCGACAAGTAATAAAATCCGTAATTGCATAACGTTTTCAAATTTATAAACGTTGGAAATTTTGAGTAGTAATGACAATGGACATTTCTACCTCGTACGTGGTGAGTTCCGGTACGTTAAATCTTAAACACAAAAACATAATATTTATCAACAACTTACCCAATGTCCATTCAGTAGCATTTTTATGCAAGTTGTTACATAGATGCAAGAATGACTGGAGGGGAGATAGCTTTCAGAGGAGAATTTCCGTATCTGGTGAGTATCTATGACGGTTCAAGTTTCCTCTGTGGTGGTTCCATTATCAGTACCCTACTGATTCTCACTGCTGCACGTTGTATCGAAGGAAATAGCTTTCAGAGGAGAATTTCCGTATCTGGTGAGTATCTATGACGGTTCAAGTTTCCTCTGTGGTGGTTCCATTATCAGTACCCTACTGATTCTCACTGCTGCACGTTGTTTCGAAGGAAAAAGTTCCAAAACTGTTACTGTAGTTGCGGGGCAGAATGATCTAACAGATTTGTCTGGCGTTGAAGAACATCGTGCTGTACGTACGTACTACATACATGAAAACATTATCCGGATAGGAGATAGTATAGGAAATGACCTTGCAGTAATTTTGCTAAATGAACCGCTAGTCTACTCGAAATATGTAACCAACGTAAGTTTGCCTCGGAGAGGAGAAGAGTTTGCAGGGCAAGTACACATGGTGGGATGGGGATCCCGCAGCTCACAATCACAACTACAACATACAGTTCACAATACTTTAAGAAAAGTAGTTGTGCCCATTGTACCTTTGGAAGAGTGCCAACGGAATTACAGTCGAGATTACGCCCCGATCACGGATTTCATGATGTGTGCAGGGTTGCCGGGAATGGATATCTGTAAATCTCCCATGGACTCCGGTGGACCGGTCGTTTGTTATCGAAATGGTACTGGAGATCACATCCATGCTATTAATCAAGTTGAGCCCGTGTTGTGCGGGGTAGTATCGTGGGACGAGGGATGTGGAGAGCCATGGTTTCCGGGAGTCAATGTTAAAGTATCGCGTTACATTGATTGGATAGAGAATGCGGAAACAAAGATTAAGTTAGTTGATTACCTGCGTCATTTCAATGCACAATTGCATTGGAATATTTTTAAACTTAATAAACCGACATCCCAATTTTGTAATGCTTGCAGTAATCGCTTAAGATGTAGAACGGACCAGTTTTACTGCTCTAACCAATGCATAGATCGAACATCCGTGTGTGATTATTTTACTGATTGTGCTGACGGATCAGATGAGAGTAACTGCAAGTTTCTTTATCCGCCGTGTAACCGAACGTCCCAGTTTCAGTGTGACAATGGTCGCTGTACCAAACCTAAATATGTTTGTGATGAGGACAACGACTGCTGGGATGGGTGAGGGCACACGATTTTTCTTTTTGTATTGTTCCATGTGAATACTTGTGAATTTTGATGTATTGCCTTTAATGTGGAAACAGTTCTGATGAACTCAAATGTCCCGTGGGCATCAATGATTGCAAGGCAGACGAGTACCAGTGCGGCGTTCCTGGGAGATGCATTCCAGTAAAAATACAATTACAATAATGCATAATTACAGCTAAATTGCATTGTTCAGTAAAATTTGTTATTAAAGAATTCTTGGTTATGCGATGGGCGCTTGGACTGCGATGATGACAGTGACGAAATTAATTGTGGCACTCGGAGTCTCAACAGCGTTGGGAATACTAGCGTTGCGTTGTCGTCGCTGTCTGTGTACCACTTGTATCGTGCCAAGTGTTCCGTAAACGAGTTTTACTGCTCTTCAAGATGTATTTCCCGAATGGCTATTTGTGACAATTATGACAACTGTGAAGATGGTATGGATGAAGGCTCATGTTTAAATCTGGATCCTTGTGGTTACGGACAACATCGCTGTGGTACTGGCCAATAATGGTGTGTGACGGAGAAGTTGATTGTAAGGATAGGTTAGTGTTTCACGGACTGTTGAATAAACTGAATATTTTAAACATTCTAATAACTTTTTATTTGATTGGAATTATGTTTGCTGTTGTAGATCTGACGAATCAAAGTGTACGACAGTTAACGGTACTTGCGCCCCATACGAGTTTCAGTGTGGCATGGGCAAAGCAGGAAGATGCATTCCGGTATTGTAAAGCAATGAAAAACAATTCCAAAAAAATTGGTTGGGAAATCGAGTAAAGTTACTTTTTGTTATGGCTATCAGAGTAGTTGGGTTCTTGACGGAATGATCGATTGTGACGATAACAGTGACGAAGCCAAGGTCCTAGTGGATATCGTTCAGGACAGCGAGGGACATGTTAACTCGAACAAAACTGCGCCCTGTTCATCGAATCGCTTTTATTGCCCAGGCAACAGATTTTATGGGTTACTTTATGAATGTGTGTACCCAAAGTGGGTTTGTAATGGAATTCCAGATTGTACAGGAGGGTTGGACGAAGTTGGATGCGAGGTTCATAATGAAATTTCAGTTGAAGCCCCATCTGCATTCACCAAAGCGTCAACTCAGGGGTTAAACCAAACTGGGATTGAAACGTCAGACAACCTGAGATTTCAGTCCTTCGACATTTGGACAAATTACTTCTTCTCTTCGTCGACCACTATGAAGTCCGTCACAAATTTGACAACTGCTAGCCACAAAACTCAGCAGAGGTAAATTCAGGAATAAAAAATATGCATAAGGACAAGGAGTACAATGTCCAAAGTCGCAAAGTTATAATACATAGTAAACATACCTGCGCGCATATAACTTTGTAACATTAAAATGACAATATATTGAAATTGCAAATTAGAGCCCGTAATAAAATGAAAATAATATTAAACTAAATGAAGTCAGCAAACACCATGAGTTATTTCGAATCAGACAACTCGCCCATAAAACCCTTAAAATTCACAAGTGTGCTTGTGAGTTGTGATTGGCTTGCATTGTAGACAATTTCGGTAATTATAGACATTGTCTTGTTCAGTGATATCAAAATGAATTAAATCCTGCGTAAGTTCTTGTAATTAGTTATAGAACAAGCACAAAAGCAAAATAATAGCACAATCAGCCAATTTGGTAGTTCAAATGGTTTTTATGTTGAAAGATAAAATAATGCAACAACGGTGTGTTTGCACATCGAAACATAATTTTAAAAGGGTAAAAAATTTTCAACAAAAGGGCTATTAAACGTAATATATCACATACACCGAAGAACATAAAGCTTCGTGTTTTAGAATAACGTAAACACAATTTGCTTCCTGCACTACATTCTTCTTATAACGTAATTTTAGACCCGTTTATAAAAGAAAAAGTAGTCTTGTTATTCTTATTTTAGTACATGTAGTAAAGTGTCTGAAATTTAAAATCCGCAATTGCCAATGTTAAATTATTTTCTCTAATTTTTGCAAGAATGATTGCCAATTAGGTTTGCGTGTACTATAGCTTGGTAAATACTTACAAGAAACTCCGATGAGTTGTGTTGTCAAACTTGAAAAGATGTACCGCGGAGTACTTGCTCCTCTCTGAGTTAACAAAACAGGCGTAAAGTGAATATAAATTTAAGCAATATATTGCTATTACTTTCCTATAAATTTCTCGTTGTATAAAACCCAGCAACGTATTAATCTATGCCTTTGTACAAGTAAGAGTGCCACACCTACTTTGAAAGACTGGCATATAATAATCTTAATTTTTGTGTGACTTTAATCACGTATCAACCAGCAAATATTGGAAGATGTGAAAGACCATATTTAATTATGCTTATAGTGGAACAGGCGGTCGGACAGATACTCTGACCTTACAACTGATGTGTGTGTCAGTTTATTACATCTTTAGAAATTACATTTAATGTAATTTTGTCTTTTTGAAAATGCAAATTTTATTCATGGACGACACAGTTCTTTTACAACGCATTGTAAATTTTTATCTGGATTCCGCCCAACAAATAACCATAAAACAGGAATATTACAACTGGTAACTTATGATAAGTGGTGACTAGTAATTTAACGGATCTTACCTTAATCGAATTTTCTACTTAGATTTAACAACGCATACGCAGAATGGTAGTAAGTTTGTATCTGACAAAAATTTAGAAGCATTTTGTTCCATTACTTCTATAACTTAAATGTCGGTCTAGTTTAGTTTACATTATTATTGGGGTATGTATGGGGTTTACAGACAATCGGAAAATATTCATTTTAAAATTACGCATTCGCATTTTACAATTGCAGATATTTTTTCGTAAGTTGTAGAACGACCACAGTTGAAAAATTTCAGTGATTTTATTGCATTGCTCGCGTTCAGAATGCTTGAATTAAATCTCCCAAAATAGTCTCAATATTTTCACCGAAACTCTACTCCTAATAACACTAGTGTTAAAGAAATAATAGAATACACAATAATTCACACAAAACAACAAATTATCATTTAAAACCAGTTAAAATGTCCCTTCTAAAAGCAGCCATCAAAGTACAGCTCATCCTGCAAGTGGTGTTACCTCAACCATACAAAATTATTGACACCAACCCCCCGCAACTTTTAGAAAATCCTCGGTATCGATACCAACATTACAAAATACTTCAGGTGCTAGGAAACTTGATATACCTTTCATTTGTATCCAGTAGTTTGCTAAGTTTAGTTTGGATGATGTACGCAAACAAGGTTGACATTAGTGCAGACGTGATCGTAATTTCTATTATTTTTAGTTGTGCGCTGTTGATTGCACTTGCTTGTCGCTATACCGTATTTCAAAACTACACTCTTCTTCAATTTCTGTTCAACCAATGTTGCTTACTACAATTCAAATGTGGAATGGCAGTAAAGAGAGAAAATCGACTTTTTTGCTGGTTTTGTGCCTGTTTTCTCACCATCCCACTGGCGTTCTTTGCCGCTCCGTTTGCTGTTGATTATGATCCAATTCAGTTACTATTTGGTAGAAACTTATTGTCAAAGATTGTAGCTGCGTTTATTTACACCATCATGGCGTATGCAGGAGTTACTTCATTTCTCTCATTTTTTGTTTTGACCGTGGGATACTTGGAAGTCATGAAACGGTACGGTGACATTTTTCGGTATAAAGATGAAATCACCAACGTGTCACTTGGTTTTCAAAAGTGTCGACATCGTTACCAAGTGTTTAGAATTTTGGTGACACTTACGAATAACATAAATAATACTTTTTACACGATACTGATATACGTTGGAGTATTTCTTGCCTCAGCAGCCGTCTATGGAACGATAACAATGTATCAGCCCTTGCATATTTTGACGTACATGGCGTGCCCAGTAATTACTGCGGTGTTTTTGGTAATCGCGATTTCACTACCGTATTATGTGGCCAGCATTGGACAGAACGCAGAAATGTTTAGACAAACTTGGGTGGTATTTTTACTCCGTGGAAGGGAAAAGAAGTTGCTCAAGGCGTGTCCACCCGTGCATTTTGATATGGGCCCTTACGGTTATGTTACTTCAATGTTAGGGCCTCAAATTTGTGATGATATGATTAAGAACGCTGTGAATATGATATTGATGAAACAGGAATAATATTAAACTTAGGTCTTCAGACGAAGCTTCTAAGCGGAAACCAGTTTGTCATGCTGTTTGGTTATTGTTAAAGTTAATTACAGTCAAACGCAAACGTAACTTTTCGCTATACATTAAAATTCATCAAAATCAACCAACAATGAATGTGACTATGTGACTGTAGAAATTCCTTTATATAAGTTTATAAAACCTTTTTGTAGAAACTTTACGTGTAGACAAAAGATAACTTTGTTATTTATGAATGCATAAGTACGCTTCCTACAGAATTTATTTTAACGGCGACCACGCTTTAATAAATAACTCAACTTTTGCTTAACAGAACAAAAACAGCGTTCTCAACTTGTGAATGTCGCATGCCATACACTTTGT
>JAHZNB010006487.1:0-12064 GCA_027744295.1 Callyntrura guangdongensis
TCCCACAGGCATTACTACAGCAGCTCCTGTTCTCGTTGCTGTGCCTAATATTACAATACCGACAGCAGCTCCTAGTATAACCGGTTCCAAAGTCATAGTTCCTGTTAATACTACGGCTTCAACCACCACTGCCCATGCGAATCCCGCGAATGCTACACATGCGGCTCTCATTATTGCTGCCCATGAGGTTTCCAGTGCTGCTGCCCTTGCGGCTTCCAATACTGCTGCCCATGAGGCTTCAAGTGCTGCTGCCCTTGCGGCTTCCATTACTGCTACCCCTGCGACTTCCAATACTGCTGCCCATGAGGCTTCCAGTGCTGCTGCCCATGAGGTTTCCAGTGCTGCCCTTGCGGCTTCCATTACTGCTACCCCTGCGGCCTTCAGTACTGTTGCCCATAAGGCTTCCAGTACTGCTGCCCATGAGGCTTCCAGTACTGCTGCCCATGAGGCTTCCAGTACTGCTGCCCATGAAGCTTCCATTCACTGGAGTAAAGTCAATGACTGGGATTGACGGTGGTGTACAAGATAAGATTAATCTTTACGTGTGGAGTGCCTACTTTTTAATGAAATGCATCACTTTCATGTTTGCCTGGCTGCTAGTAGTTTCAGTAAAAAAGGTAATAAAGTCAATGACTGGGATTGACGGTGGTGTACAAGATAAGATTAATCTTTACGTGTGGAGTGCCTACTTTTTAATGAAATGCATCACTTTCATGTTCGCCTGGCTGTTAGTAGTTTCAGTAAAAAAGGTAGGCTAAAATATTCGTATTATGACGCGGTACAATCATCGCATTATTGGAGGGTTTCATAAAATTAATTATCTAATCTAAATGGATGTTATTCTATAAAAATGCAGCATAACTTCAGTGGAAATCTTGCCTGGCTTGCCTACTCTGTACCAATCCTAGCCCAGTATGTTCTCCAACTTGTGTTGGATCTCTCACTATGCGACTATTTCCACAGAGAACTTCCCAGTCAGATCTGGCAAGGAGTGGACACGGGATTCCAATTCGTGGGAGTTCTTCTGGTTTCAATATTTTTGCAACGGTTATACCACATGGATGAAAAGATTCCCGGAATTGATCGTTACAATGGTTTTCCGTCGTCGAGAACCAATGGGGATATCTCCATCACAGAAATTATTGACGATGACCAAAGATTCAAGTTATAACAGGTTATTGTTGTATAGGTATGTATGCATGTGTTTTTAAGTATGTACGTGTTGTAATATTTTAGACCTGTCGTTAGAAATTCTACATTATGCCTCTTTTATTACATACTAATTTATGCGATTTGTTAATTGCAAGCTTTAAACCTGCATATTTATAAGATTTCGTAATAGGATGATCTTCAACTACTCAGACTTTGTATACCTAGGCAAAAAGTATAATTTCGAAATTTAAATAAATAAATAAATCGTAAATAACCACTCGAAATCTCAGAGAATTCAGAAGTATGTTCATGTTTACTTTTGACTGTTGGTTTTTTTGCCATGTAAATACTCCGTACCATATAGTTAGTCCAAAATCATCTAATTTTTGGCTTTGGGTGTTTACCAGGAAGACTACAAAAGCATTGTATTATTAAAACCAATTTATATTGTACCTCTTCCACGTGTGTCATAAATCCAGCTCAGTTTACTCATATTATGCCATGCCACAAGTAATATTTATATCTCGGTGATGTTTCAGTCTGTAACTTGCAAACAAACGCCCAACAGTTAAATGAATTTATCCCGGCTAAAATCTGTCCATGTTGACACAGACTTGAACCAGACAAGTTTTATTATCTTCCACACTTGGTTCTCTTTAACTTCTCATTTCTCATCAAGAAATTTTCTTGAAACCCATGATGATTTTGCTTTAATGCATCGCCACGGTTGCAACTAATCATAATATGTGTATCCCATCCTATATAGTAATTTTCAACAATGTTATGTCAACAAATACTTGTTAGTTTATAACACCGTGTAAGGATTAATGCCTAAAAAAAGAAAGCGACGCAAGGTTATTTTGCAACTTTTCAAATAAATCGAGATCGGTAATAAAACGTGTTCGAGAATAGCAACTTTGTACTTAAAAAGCCAATCATGCTAAACATTCCCAATTTACGATTGGGTGGTATATCCACTTTCTTCGACAATGATCTAACGTACTTCCGCATCCTCCAAGATATTTTCATTTTACTGGGCTACGTTGCACTTACTTGGGACCTCCTGGACAATTATCAACCCTCCACCGGTGCACTCAAGCCCCGTCAAAGACTTCATGGAATTTCTGTAAGAACTCTTATTCTGTACTCTTTAACCTTCTCCACTCGATTGGCAGAATACTACCCGTTTACCTTCTTCTCCTATGACCTTGCCTCCTGTGCTGGTTTTGCGTTTGTATTTTGGATCGCCGCCATCTCCTGGATGTATTTAAATTCTGTTCGGCAAGTTAACTCGCTCGAGATTCCGAATACTAACACTGCTCAAGGTGGATCCTCCAGTCGTCCTGTCTGGTTTCACGTCATCGTCGGAGTTACTGCCATTCTGGCATGTCTTTTTAACTACAGCCACTTAACCCTGACTCCCAGACTGTTCCTATGGGCGTGGAGTCATTATCTAGATGCAGTGGCAATGTTACCTCAAATGTGGATTTTAATTAAATATTCCGGTCATCAGTATCCAGTTTGCCCTGCAGTTTGGTGTGGAGTTAACCTCATGGTCATGGCTCGAATTTTCCAGTTGATTGATTGGACCTATCTTTTGGTAGTAGCGGAAATGCTGGATGTTCTTGCAGTGGCCTCCGCCGTCTTCCATTTGTTTGCTTTTGGAATATTTAGGATTATGTAAGATCTGTAATTTTACTCTGCAGCCCAATTTGCACAATTTAAATGGTATCGTCTGAATTTACAATTTAAGGACACGTTTTCCATTCCATTCTGTATTGTAGCATATTTGTCAAGAATCGACCAGGGATTTTAAAACTCAAATACACATTAACGATAGATATAAACCTGTAATAGGATGGTCGGTAATTTATAAAATCAAAAATTCACTGGATCGGCGGCTCGCCCACAACAGCAAATTAGCATGTCTTCTAACCGAATTCCCTTGCCAATTTCATCCGTCATATTAATTATAAACGTTAAAAGAGCCAAAAAGAAAAATTTATGCAGGACAATAATGGAACGTCAATAAGTATCATCATTTATTAGAAATTTATATTAATATATTAAACAATACTAATTTTACAGAAACAAATATATACAAATATACATATTAATGTTTTTTTACTGAATAAACTACACGAATGAGTTTTGAATTATTTCTAATATACTTATTTCCTTATTAACTTCAAAATGAACTACAAATTGTCAAAATTTATTGTATGAAAACATCCTGGTTTTAGACTACACCGACGATTTTCTTCAAAATTTGTACCTAAATTAAGACCATATCTATAGCTACGAAATGACACTTTCAAACCGACCGTGAGTTCAAACCATGTTCAAACCCTCAAAAGTTATATGACTTTAATGAGAAATCCTGTTTTCCAGACTACAGGCTCATAGGTTTATTTTAGTTTTAAATCATTGGAATCGACTGGATAAGAAGACAGAAAACGTGTGTATTAAAAATACTTCTTTGGCTGCTTGTAACTTGTAACAGACATCCATGAAACGGCCTTGTTAATATCAAGCTAACTTATCCCTGTTTTATGTATATTATTGTTATCATCCAGAATGGTACTAAGGGTAGATCAGTCATGATTTTTGCTTGAAGGTGTGGCACCGGCACCTAGTATGTATATTAATATTACAGATAGATTTAAGGTCTTGTATTTAAAGAATTGATTAATAATGGTAATATTGCATTGAGCGTACCTTCATATTCATATTTCATATTCATTGATAGCATATTTTCATAAAATCGCTAATTCATTTAAAATGACTTTTCCATTTTTGCATTGCTCAAATGTTTACATTGACGAGAACTGCATGTGTTTGTCCTTCTAGTCGATCAAGATAACATCATTGTCATTGTTATTGTCAACATCATGTGTGTCACTGAGCTGAGGACCAAATGAGGTAAGCTGCAGGTTCGATTCCAGGATGCTAGGTGGTTTTTTCTGAAGGTTTCCCACCGTGCCTCGATTAAAGTGTACTTCGTAAACGATATATTTCTGTAATAAAGTCGATTAATATACCATTTCAAACGCGTCCAAATGAGCTCGAAGTTTAACTATGCGATACTTTTAGAAGTGTCTAGGTATCTAGTGTCACCTTGATAGATTTACCCTGAGATATCATATACATCAACTGTCAATATTGTTTACTACATAACTCTAAAATAATGTTCTACCGCCACTACTTCTCTCAACTGAGTGAAAATTATGCCCCTTCCCTTATGTAACAGCTATCTTTTCCTGGATTTAATAAGCCTTAAACAATACGTTCAAATCCAATACAAAATATAAATAAGTATATGCACATCCTTTAGATGACTTTTAAACTTTGACGGTGGTGCCCCATATCACGTTGATGAAAGCAAATGCAACAATCAACATCCTCCGGGAGGAGTACAGGAATCGTTTTCAGAGACCTACATAAGTTGCATTCAGCCAACTACACAAAAACAATTTTTCAACATAACATTTTACTTGTTATTACCATTTCCAGGCTGTCACCCCACGCGTACATTTCATGTCACGAACAACTTATGAAAGCAGTTTACAAGTAGGTGCAGGTGCAAGTTGTAAGTTTGCATGTTTAGAAGTACCATGAACTACGTTTTTTTCTTTTCATTTCGGGTTTGTTCTCTGGTTGGCAGGTGCAAATGTGTAATTAAATTTTCGTATTATTTACGTTTGTAGTAGATACGTTTACACTTACGTTTTACTTGCACTAGCCTTCCTCATACATTTTGCGTTGTTTGTTATGTAGTAATTTTGTTATTATATTATACTAGTTAGTTGTGGTGGACAATACTGGCAAATTCTTGTGGTGCAATTACAAGAAAATATACAAGAAATATGCATAGTATTATGAGGTCATGCAAAAATGTAGAATACTATGTGGTTGTAAAATGTCATAGCTAAACAGGACGGGAATGAGAGAAGTTACTGTTTATAGCCAGGTAAAAAGGGTAAGTATGCAAATGCAGCCACAGTTGTACAAAGCACATAGTTTTATTTTTATTTTTTGCAAAGAGGCGATCGATCGCAGAAAACCGCTTTGTCTCACATTGCATATTGCACAAACGTGTAATGAACGCATCCACTACCTACCACTACGACACGTAGTTTAGCGATAGTATGGCCATTACTCTTTCACTAATGCATCAAAGTTCATCAAAATCCATGAAATATTATCAATATAACTTCCTATAAATCTGTGAATGTTCGTAAATAAAAATTATTCACGTTGTGTGATGTGCGCATCTCTTGGCACAACGAATTTATGTCCTTGTAGAGATGAAAGGTTATCAATTAGTATGTACAGAGACAGAGACCAATTATCTTTTGACGTGTGTCCTCTCTTGATACGTTTTTAGTAGCAGTTTCTTTTAAAACGTTGCGTATAGTAGTAAGTAAAATTAAAACCAGTATCTTCATGCATGTGTCATGTTTCATGACGGCACAGAAAAATGTGCATAGAAATGCATCTCATCCGATTGTGAATGTATTGTTAGTATTTAGTATGAACATGAATGTGGTTTCTTACTGCTTGATATGACTTTGTGACTTCTGCCGTTTATATTATTAAGTGACTTCGTCACTTATTAATTTCACCTTGTACGTCCGTCCCTCTGTTCTTGCGATAACTCGAAAATGGTTTCGAATTTTAAAATCTGTTTTCGCCAATCGATTCCCATCTCTAAGGCTCCCCTGGCAATGATTTTGGAGGTAAGCGGAGCCAAAGGTCACGTAGGTGTATCTCTAGCATTTGTGATCTAGGTAGGCTACCTAAGGTAGCCTATAGCCTCCTCTGAAAGGGGACAAATGTTTTACACCTCAGGTCAACAGGGTCAAAGGTCAGGTGTATCTCTGGTATTTGAGGGTTGGATGTTGGATGGAGGGAAGGGTTTGGATGTTTTATTGAACTTGAACACAAATCAAGTAATTATTTCATCACTTTGCTACTATTACTTAGTATGTTTATTTGGCTTAATATTACACATACACTACATACATTACATACATTACATACACAACCTACTATGCGCTTTAATTATTACCATTTTGCTAGCAGCTCCACAAAGACTTGAGGCGAATTCCTACACACGATAATGTAATATACACATAATAAAATAATTCTCTTGAAGGCAAAATATGCTTCCTAACTTCATAGTGTTGGTGAAAAACGTATGAAACTTCCGTTTTTTTAGTTTTACGTCATTATCGATTTTCGTTGGTCAACGAAATATCCAACGTGGTTCCGAAGGGTTATAACGTCGTCACATTCTTAAATACTCAGCACACCAGCAAACATTTTTCTTCCACTACATCACGCCACCACAGATTAGGTATGTAATTCTGGGGTGAGAATAAAAGCAACAAATTCCAGCGACCAGTCAGTCACAGTAGAGGTGTTGGTGTTACAGTGAAATAATATTTTCGAAGATTTGCCACATAATCATAAACTAGAATAATCAAATACTCTGACCAAAATGATCGAGTACGCAATTATTGGTGGTTTCTTGCTTTGGGGTATTTTAGCTCATAGTCAGGGAAAAGAGGAGGAAGAAAAGACAAGAAGGTAAAGCTATTTCGAGATAAAATCGTTTTGATATACTTACTCTATAGCTGTCGCTATTTGCTAATGTTCATTATCACTGCTGCATTTCAATTGTCGTATTTATTACTTTCATTTTGTGACAGAATGTCATACCGTAGTCCGTATTGTACGGAACTTGTGATGGATTTTGAGGAACTGTCCGAGAAATTGGGTCCCAGTGACCAATATCTGTACGAGGTCAACGTTGCAGCCCGCAAGATATTTGACCACTTGATGAATGTTGGTTCCCTTTTCGGATTGAAGATAGCTCGGACCAAGGTGGCAGGTAGCATAGGAAAAGGCACCGCAATCACCTACAGAGATCGCATTGGGAAAAAAGTCAACCCTGATCTGGATCTGGTCGTGTTTTTAGACGATGTCGAACCTCCATTTCAGGAAGAGTTGAAACTTTTCGCGGAACTGTTGACAGGACTTGATGAAGTGAGTGATATAAAGGTGAAAAAATTCTCGATTCAGTTTAGAATATGGACCCCTTCCCACGGCGACGTCAAGGTGGATCTGCTAGCAGCTGCCAATCATTTAAAGTATTCGTATGCCTGGAAGGAGAATGATTTGGGAGAGGTCGCAGCCATAGGCGCGATGAAGGAACTGAATCCCAAACAGAGGGAAGCTTTAATTCAAACTCTGAGTGTGAGTCAGGAGGAAAATAAACTGTTCTCGAGTGCCTTTGCTGAACAAACTGTGAATGTCATCAGAGGTTTTGTGGAAGATGACTTCGTCCGGAATGTGGTGCTTATTGCAAAGTATTGGAACAGCACGATTGACATGAAAGAGGTCGGATACGTTCCTGCTAGATCCTGCATAATTGAACTGTTGGCAATTTTCGCACAGCAAACCAAAAGAATTGGCAATGAACAAGGACAAGAGAGATGCTTAATATCAGGATTTCGTCGATTTTTAGAGTTGGTAAGCAAGTTCGGTGCTTTGGATGTCTCTTTAATTGAAGATGAAAATAATTGTGTTATGCAAGGCCAAACCAAGCCAATAGTGAGAGATCCCGTGAATACTTGGAACAATTTAGCCGCAGGGATCCCATCTAGAGCAATCCAAATTTGGCAGCAAAAAGCCAAAAAGAGTCTAGTGGTGCTGCAAGAGCTCAGAAATAGTCCTGAATATGTTGAAAACGCCATCGATCTTATATTTTGTAACAACCCAACTGCAGAGTAAAGTAAAACCCATGTCTCCTTCATTGTATATTACGCATTGTTCAATTTTGTAACTTTCAATTTGACCTAGAATTTAACATCAGACAAGGTATTTATTGAATTGATTGAATTGAATTTTAAATTGAATTGTGTACATTATATAGTCATTCTATTTCGTAAAGCTGTTTGTATAAATATTGTTGTTCTAGCCTGAAAGGCTTTTTCTGTTTTGCTGCATCGTATTAACTCTCATAACATCATTTTGTTTAGTTTGAGTGTCATTGCATTGTAATTAAAAGTTGGCGCAAGTACCTCTAACAATTGTACCCTGGGTCGCGATAAAAAAAACTCACTAAACATTTTCGCATACGATTGACAATTTATAAGACCAATGCTAGTTTTGAAATCATATTGGTGTACTCCTCCGCGCCACGTCAGTGAGATGTAATATTTTTAAAAGATCATTGCGCTACGTATTCCCTAACCTGCTGAGGCTGATACACATAATTCAGACATAAGAAATACATTGTCATTTTGCCATGTTTAATGTACCATGATATTTTTCTTATTAACCAGTCTCAAAGTTGCCTATTTTCTTGGGAGGTCTTCATATATTAATTCTGAGAGTATCAGTGGCTATTTTGAAAATGTAATCAAGTATGTTAGTATGTATTCTAATTTTGTGGTATCTGATTGCCCCACCTTTTATCACAGACTCCGCAATCCTCATCTTTTCCAGGTCCTTTTCAAATGCAACTTCGGTTTTCTGTGACCCGTAAAATGATCCCAGGGACGCGAAAGTAAGGTTTGTCGTTTTGAGATAGCTTTCGGTCCGTCGCTCATGTCTTCAAATATTACTACCCAGCTCGTACGGCACTGGGCCTTGGCCTAACAGTGGCCCTCCTATTGAATAGAATTGAGATTTGAGAAGTTTAAATATTATTATCGATGCCAGCCAGATAACTAGCCATTTACAGTCATGGCAGCAGAAACCTGTAAAAAACCTCGTCAAGAATTCGGAGATTCAACATTACGTATTTACATTAACAGGGCTTAAAATTACTTAACATTACAAGATATGACTATATCCCCCTTGTCCACCTGTTCCTTCCTACAGCCCTGTTTACAAGAAAGAGTGTCTCTCTTTCAAAAATAGGCATGTACGGTTCTAATGACTTTAATTGCGATCACTGTTCGTGCGAGGGTAGAAACCATGCAAAAAGCAGTGCCAAATGATAAGTTTAAAGAGTGGAGAACACTTTGAAAGCAACAAAAGTGCTCATCGTCGAAAATTGTAACGGTGGTCAAAGTTGAAAGATCGGCAAATAAAACCTGAACCATCCTCTGTATTGACAAAGTATAGCATTTATTTTTAGTTTTGTTGGCAGAATTGTGCAATATGGGCTTATTGTTAGTCCAACCAAACTCTGTTTGTTTCATTACTTTTCACTGGGCAAAAAAACACTGTCAAACTGTCAACAAAAACGGCAAATGGAACAATTTAAAGATGAAATGGCCACAGAGGTGTTATGTCCATTACCATTTTAGCTTGGTTTAATGCAAAGGTACTCATATATGGAAACTGATTTACCCACGTGAAACAAAAACTCACTCATATGAACGGTCTCATTATTATTTATTATTTGATAACTTGACACAGAACAACCCAATTAAATTTAGGGTGGTTAAAAATAAGGCCGTCGCTCTACCATTTCCATTTGATACGACCAAAATTACTATTGCGATTGCGATATTAGCCAGCAAATGCATGTACCTGTATCTGTGCTTTTTTGTTAATAACTTTGTTGAATCCGAACCGTTGATAAGTTTCGCATGCTTTGGTTTGACTTTCAAAAGATAAATAATATAATGTTATTCAGTTATTCGTTGCACCGATTAAAAATTCTATTACATTATATTTTCAATTGTAATTAAAAATTTCTTACAACGCAGGGACACGAAATGTTATAAAAATCACAGCACATACGGCAAATACCATAATTAATGAATGCACTATGGATTCTCGCTATGCGTTTTGACGAGGCATGAAATCTACACACAAAAAAGGCCCTCTTTGTCCTACCTCGGTAGAATTAATGACTTTGTGATGCAGTTGGATAAAAGTTGCTTTGCACATACATAATGAATCAAAATGAGCCGTGAAATCAATGCTCTACAACATCACTCAATGAAATTCTTGCATGTTTGCGCGACATAATACTTGTGCTCGTTAGTTGTTTGTTAGTTTGTTCCTGTTTACGGTTGACGGTATTATTTTGCATTTAATGACAACATTATGTATGGCACGATATTTAATATGCTATGACGAGTAGTGACGACAGATGACATACCCTATTGGTATCGGTTCACAACTAAATTAAGTATTTATTCTGGTTTTGGATTTGTACTAATCCACATCCATATTTAAAATATTGCCAAAAACAGTAAGCCAAAATGAATCACAAATCCGTCCTGGGCTCTCTGTTCATTTTATGCGCTTTTCTCCTGGAGGTAAGCAATAAAGTTGAAGATTAGATTATAATTTAAAAACATATTCCTAGTATTAATGTACTTAAAAATTAACTCTCATTTATAAACTCAAATTCGCTATTTATGCATGCATTTTTAGATCCACGCATTCCGACCACCAAAATGCAGAGGAAAAGAAATCGCTTTAACACCTGAAGAGCTGGAAACAATGGAGCATTGTGTGAAGGAGTACAGTACTGGTGGAAGTGCCAGCTTTGGTGATGTTCCAATGAACAAGATAGGAGTAAGTTGACAATGTTCCAAATAATTTAAGCGCATAACCATAACTGTTATACGAACGAACCCACATGAATGTACAATAAAGCCAGTTGGAATCACCAAAATATTTTTTCTGTATTATCAACAGTGTGTTGGAAAATGCATTATAAAGCAGCAGGGCCTGGCTGATCCAAAGGGAATACCATTAAAAGAAAATATTTCCAAGGTGATCAACGGGACGCTTGATCTGGACCCCGATGGTCTACAGTTGGCTGAGGAAAAACTCGGACTTTGCATTGATAACCACAGTATGAATCACACTTTTAAACATATCATTTCTAAAGTATTTAAGGATGTCATATCGAGGTGATTTTTTCAGCATCAGAAATTGATGTTCGTGAAAAGGCGTGCAAGACTTATTGGCCGTTTGTGAAGTGCTTGATGAAGGCATTTGAAGAGGTAAGGAACTTGTCATAAAATGGCGTTTTTTAAGACGTGGTGTAAATCACACTGTCTGACTCTGACTAACTATCCAGTAGTACGATATGATTTAATGCCTAAAATTTTAACGAACATTTGCAGATTTGTGCTGTAGAACCTGCAACCGCTACAGAATCATCATAAGTTATTTATAATGTTTTTCCGCATACATCTACCTACGTTACGTTTTGGGATGTTTTATATATCGTATTTTCATGTTAAATATACATTAGTGTTCTAATACTGTTTATTTTAATAAAACGTACTTGTAGTGCAAGTCACTTACGGTTTATGTTAAAGTTACACTGCAAAAAATCCTTTTTATTTATTTTCTGGTAAAATATTGTATACATACATTAGTATACCGAATACCGAATTCTCAATGAGTCATAACTGAGGACATAAAAACACCCACATTTTTCTTCCGTTGCTATGTATATATGACTAAAGTTTAAACCTTCGGCCGTACCCTAAATAAAGTTAACTCCGCCCTTTTTTAATTATGTACATGGAAATATTTTTTATGAATTTTTCAGTGATATTTTGAATTTTGGTTGTCATAATTGATTGATTATAACAATGTCACCAAGAGCCAATGAAATGTCAGTAAATAAAATATGGGTGGAATTAATTTATACTTTGGCCCGCCCCTCGGTAGATAACTGTTGGTTTTAAGCTGTTGCAAGTTCTCTCTATGAACCTTATCAGATGGGGAGCATTATTTATTAGGAATTACGAGTTTTCCCTATGTGCTAGATTTTTTTTAATCCCATGAGAAATATGCATATTTGGCATTCATGATGATGAATCACGCTAGACATTAATAATATCAGAAGGTGACATTGGAATTTCAAATCATATATGGTCCCTACCATATCGCTATAATACAATTCTAATAAAATTATGGG